>QLPG01000249.1:0-19305 GCA_003314385.1 Gomphus sp. MG54 | reverse complement strand
AAAGCTTGACAATAAGTAGGACATGCATGTACATATTTCCTCATTCTGGGTATTGACTAGGCTTAGGCCCTTCTACCTTCTTCTTCTCTGTAAAGTCCTCAACTCGGGCCAGCATCATCAGCATCCTCCTGAGTATCTGTCTGTTGCAAAACCAGTGGCACGCACAGCAAGTAGGGCACAATGCACGAGTACGTTGAAGCCAACGCCACTACTCTTGGCCTGCAGGACTTGGCCATAGTCCACCCGATACTTTGACAACACCCCTCGGCAGTACCAAAGTCTGTCAGTACCTGAAGTTTGACACAGGCACCAGTACCGTCACATGACCTACAGCTGGATGAGAGCCGCATTGAAGAAATTATCGAGCACACACCAGAGAGAGATTTAGAAAATATACAGCCAAGTCATATAGACATGAGCAGACCTAAAGAAGCTCCTCCACTCAGAAGAAGTGAGAGAATACGCTTACTGCAAGAAAGAGCTTCAAAAATCAGCTCCAGTGATAAATCTCAAGCTGGGGAAGCCGCACACATTAATTTGACCACCCTCACTTGCGAAGACGTTGAGGATAATGTACTCAATGATATTGCACAAAGTTCAGATTTTTATATTCCAAAGAACGAAAGCGAGAAGAATATATGTGACAACCTAGCAAAAAGTGCCGAACCGGTGGGTTCCAAAGAAGATGATTTTGCCTATCTATCAAATGATTTGCAATTACCTACGACAACTAATGAAGCCCTTAACAATTCTACATGGAAGACAGCCATGGACACTGAGATCCGATCGCAAATCGACAAAGACACCTGGGAACTTACTAAACCTCCTCTGGGTGTGAATATAGTCAGTAGTAAATGGACCCATGTTATGAACACAATCAGAAGGGTGATGTAGTTCATGCAAAGTCAAGACTCATTGCTCAAGGCTTCACACAAACTTTTGGAGTCGATTATGATGAGACATATGCACCAGTCATTTGTATGACATCATTACGCACTATTTGTGCTATAGCGGCTAGAAATAATTGGCCAATACATCAAATGGATGTAGATGTAGCATATTTAAATGTGCCACTCGAGGAACCAATATACATGCGCAAGCCGCCGGTACCCAGAATGAGGAAATATATACATGCATGTCCTACTTATATAGGTTAAGAAGCGACATGTGGAATAAGGAACGTGGGACAACAAGGTATGCAGAGCATGTGGTTATTGTCCACAATGGATAAAATTAGAATGAAGGGATGCAATGGGGATAAAACAATAAGGGATAAGATAATAGAGATGTGGCCCAGGATAGGACAATAGGGAGTGGCCGAGTATAAAACAATGGAGATGCAACCGAGGATAATACAAGGACAGGCAGTCCTGAGGGGAGATGGACCCAGGGTGAAGATGGGGAGTGTGGATGGTGAACGTGCCAAGCTGAGACCGGCATACCAAGTGTTATGCATGTGGCGTGGACACTTGGTCGTGGATATAGGATGGTCGCTCGCTCGGCAATGCCGAATAGACAGGCCTTGGTACATGTACTTGACACAACCCTAGTCAAGAGTCAAAGGTCTGACAGAGGTCTGGCCAACCCTCACCCCCATAAAACATGTTTGCTTTTTAGGTACAGAAGTCCTATATATGTACATTATTGTTCTTTGTTGTCTTTTTTTCCCCAACTACTGTAAAATATATTTCACTTGTCTGATGTCATATATAATACATATCTCCCATATTCTGTCTCAAATTTATATTCCATCTGTCAAGCTTTGGGAATGCTGAGGTGTTGGATGGGAATGGCCAAGTCCTACAGGCCGGAAGTAGTGGCTTTGGCTTCAACGTGCTTGTGCGTTGCACCCTACTCTCCATGCATGCCACTGATTTACAACAGACAGATTACTTGGGAGGATGCTGGTGATGCCGGCCCGAGTCAAGGACCTTACAGAGGGGAAGAAGGTAGAAGGGCCTAAGCCTAGTCGATACCCAGAATGAGGAAATATGTACATGCATGCCCTACTTATATAGGTTTAAGAAGCAACATGTGGAATAAGGAATGTAAGACAACAAGGTATTCAGAACATGTGGTTATTGTCCACAACAAGTAAAATTAGAATGAAGGGATTCAAACAGAAATAGAACAATAAAAGATAGGATAATAGAAATGTGACCAAGGATAGGACAATAGGGAGTGCCCGACTATAAAACAATGGTTGCGACCAAAGATAAAACAAGGACAGGAAGTTCCAAGGTGAGGCAAATCGAAGGATGAGGAGTAGGTGTGGTGGGATTAATGGATGATGAGTGGCATAAAGTATGTGAGGGGTAATGGCAAGGAGTGTGGGTGGTGGATGTGCCAAGCCAAGACCGACATACCAAGTGATATGCATACAGCATGGACACTTGGACATGGACATAGGATGGCTGCTCAGTTGGCACTGTTGAATTACTGGGTCTCAGTATATGCACTTGACACCATCTGTGCTTTGTACAGGATCTAGTTATATATTCTGACATTGTCCAATGGTTGGAAAACAGGAATATTTTATTTTATTTTATTGTCTGACTAAATTGGCAGAAAATCTCTAATAAATTTCTACTCTACATTTCAGGCTCTTAATCCTGTCACACACAGGGTCATGACAATGATTCTGGCTTATGTAGCAGCTACCAAGAGGCTACAAGCAACATTTGGTGATGTAAACCTCCCTCAGACTTAAATAAGATTCAGACACTATTCTGCTAGATCTTACAAATATATCATATAAGTAATCTGGAACATACAATTTCCTCAACCTATCACAATATGAACATGCTGTGCCATACTTTATTCCCCTCACACATCCGACACTTGTGTACTGACATGGACATGACTGAACTCAGCACAGTGAGGATGGATGTGTCAAGCTTCAGAAGTGCCGAGGATGTGGGAAGGGAGTGGCCAAGTCCTGCAGGCTGAAAGTAGTGGCTTTGGCTTCAATATACTCGTGTGTTGTGCCCTACTTTCTGTGTGTTGGAACAGAAGGGATACTCGGAGAGTGCCAAAGGTGCTGGCCCAAGTAGAGGAATTTACAGGGGAAAGGGAAGGTAAGGGGCCTAAGCCTAGTCGATACCCAGAATGAGGGAGTATGTACATGCATGTCCTACTTATATAGATTAAGAAGCGACATGTGGAACAAAAAATGCGGGACAATAAGCTATGCAGAGCATGTGGGGGTATTGTCCACAATGAGTAAAAATAGAATGGAGGAATGTAGATGGGGATAGAGCAATGAAAGTAGGATAATAGGAATGTGTCAAGACCACAATACCGAGCTCCGTATCACTTGGTAATACTGACCGACTGACCGACCTTTCCCCATACTATTCTCACTATCACACAGTCTCAGCTCAGTACATCCAGTACATCTTCTAGACTACTTCTCCCATCCTATCCCTTCCACCCCTCACTATCCTCCCCTCCCCTTATCCATTCTCCCCTGGAACATTTAATAACCACTCATTATTTTGGCCATGGCCCTATTGTTTTATCTTCAGTCATCCTCTATTGTTCTATTCTCACCCACTTCTTGATTATTTTATTCTCAGCCATATTCCATTATTCTAATCTCACCTACATTCCTTATTCTATTCTTGATCACTGTGGACAATGCCTCCACATGGTTTTTCATACCTTATTGTTCTCCATTCCTTATGCCACCCTGTTCCACATCTTGCTTCTTAACCCATATAACTAGCAGGATGTATGTAGATAGTTCCTCACTCAGAATATCAACTTGGTTTGCACCCTCTTGTCTGCCTTTTCTCTGTCTAAAGTCCTCCACCAAAGCTGACATCCTTGGCACCTTCACGAGCCTCTCTCCTGTCTAAATCAGTGGCATGCATGGAACAGCAGGGCGCAACACACAAGCACGTTGAAGCCTAGCCACCCCAAAATGGTCTGCAAGACTTGACCAACTTCTCAGCTTTACTGAGTCATAACAGAATGTGGCCAAGGATAAGCCAATAGGGAGTGACTGACTATAAAACAATAGGGTTGTGGCTGAGGATAAAACAAGGACAGGACGTCCCAAGGTGGGGCAGGTTGAGGAGTAAGGAATGGATGGGGTAGGATTAATGGATGGTGAATGAGGCAGAGTGGATGAGGGGTGGGGACAGGGAATGTAGATGGTGGATGTGCTGAGCCGAGATTGGCATACCAAGTGACTTGCATGTGGCTTGGACACTTGTGTGTAGGTGTAGTCTAACTGCTCGGTTGGCACTGCCGAATTACCGGACACTCGGTACATGTACTTGACAGGATGGCTATGTCACTGGCACCATAAGAACAATGCCAATCCTCTCCTCTACATCTGTGATGCTCTCCTTTGTTGTACCAGCCCACTCCAGTGGCTGACCAATTTACACAACATGGAAAAACCAAAGAGAGACACCACCTAACCAGTGGCATAGGGCGACAAACATGTCTCAGGGAAGTGGGCCAATGGTGGGGAAGGACACATAGCTGATGCATCCATCAATGCAAGGACACAGGAAGCTGGCAGCCCATGGACAGAGGGGGAAGGCCCATGCTTACCATGCATAGTGACAATACAACAACCACCATAGGCCCAATGTATCAAATAAATTGATGAGAAAAAAGGTTTCATGCACAAACAAAGCTTATTGACATTAAAACCACTTGATTTGAGTAGTGGAAGGGCAAAATCACCATTGAATATATGTCAAGTGTTGAAAATGCACCCAACATCTTTACAGAGGCATTGCCTAAGGATAGAATTTTGTACCACACATCAACTGGTAGTGTGTTCCATTATTACAAATATGAGTTTCTCTATTTCTAGCTGTAGTTGCAGTCCCTTTCTAAATTTGGCTCTCCTTATTACTTTAACTGAGGCTCCATTGAATCTGTGGGGGAAAGTTGGCATAATTTATTCTCATTTTTTATTTATTAATATCGCCTTAAGATAGTCTAAATATGATAAAATTGGGTGACTTCTTTAGTATAAATACAGATAACAATCAAAAACAATCTTACACTACAAATGAAAACTCGACACAGCGATAATTATATAATCTCATATATGCCGAATACATTCCAGGATATCATCCTGAGCTGGTAATCAATACTATCATACTGCGTCTTGTCCCTAATATATGAACACCCATCTCCTTTTCAAGTTCTATCCTTTTCAACCACATCTGAAAACAACGTTGAATCATAGAGAACTATAACAACCTGCGACACCTGAAATAAAGAGTAAAGCTTACCCGAATTTTGTGATGTCGCAGGAGGCCTGTTCTCTATCTGTCCCAAACTCCTTCCGGCCCATGGATACTCATCGAGGTCAATGCGATCTGTATTGGAAGCGGGGCAATCCTGGAGCTCAATTTCATTCGAAGAGGGGGATCCGGTATGAATGGAGTCGGTGAGGTTCCGGTCACCGAATTCATCCATAATGGCATCATGGATCCGTCGTGTGGCTGCATGGAAGCTTCCAATGAAATGGGAAGAAGAGTCTGTGGTGCCATTTGGATGTGAATGCATCTCTTGGAGCTCCAAATGAATTCGACATAGGATGATGACCGAGAGGCTATACCGGGTGTCAGTTAATTGGCCCAACAGGTTGGCGGGACTCTCACCTATCCTGCACAGAATTTAGGATGTTGCTAATAGTAGGCTATCGACATTGATTCATTTGTCATTAACACCAGTAATATCCAATGAATCATTTACTCTTAAGACCTGTTGTAATCATTGATCAGCCAACCTTATGCAAGGTGTCATCGAGGAATACCTTGTTTACGATGGTTATTGTTAGTGTCATTGTGAGCACGAATCTGAAGGTGGATTAGATTCATATTTCAAATAACAGCTAAAACTTGGATACCCATATCGTAACACGTCTTTATAATAATTAGCCGCCATAAATCACACCACTGAGATACGTACTTTGCTCAAAGAACACCTGAGAGAGTGACTTAGTGTGGGATGCTGTGAACTCTCTCAACTGCCTCCACTTTCCCCAAGAATTGGACAGCGTCACTGCAACTACAGCTGTGTCGAAAAGGATGAGTACTATACCCTCGATAGAGAACACTAGAGAGTGCGTAAGGAGTAGAACAGAATTCGAACGAAGGAAGCCTGACCTCTGAAAACCATGTGAATAGGATATGAATGATATAATTAACATAACTCACAATTCGATCTTTTTCAACTCTAATTCAGTTATTGTACAGTTGTTTATTGTTGCAGTAAACTATTCAGTGCAGCACAAGTTTTATTGGTCATCACAGATTGGGAATATGCAATACATACCACGAGACACCCAACAAGGCCAATAAACAAAAGACCGAGTACGAAAACAATCAGTCCCTTAAGCTTGGAAACCGCATATGCCCGTGCCATTAAAAGCCCTTGTAAAACAGAGTGATAAATTTGTGAGTTGGAAATCAGACCCATTGTCACCTTGTATTCCTGTAAGGGCTAGAACACCCACACTATCACCCAAGTGAACTAAGCCATTACATGCACTGTTTTGGCATTAGATTCTGTGTTAAACATCATGAGAGTCTTACTAGACTCGTATGAATATGCACTCTTTGAAATCCATCGCAAAGAGCTACTCACCTTGATATTTATGTTTGGGAGAGCATCAGTCATACAAGTTATTATCAAGTCGATGGTAACTGCATAGCGAGCCAAACAATAAAGCACTGATCCTAATTTGGGCTTTTTCTTCCAGATATGTTTTTGTTCATAAGGAAGTGTGAGGAGTGTGTCATAAACCAAAAGTGCTGTTTAAAATAGTGAGATCTGAACAAGGGTCACGTAAAATTACGTCTGGACTTACTCAAAGCAGCAACGGCGACATAGTCTGTAGCCAAACTGTCCAGATAATAAGTTTCCTCGAAACATAAGGGTTTAGGGTACTCACAAATCTGCTGTCTGCTGTATGAGGATATGATTGCTCTCTTGAGAGGACATTCGGTAAATGAATGTTGATAAGGACTGGATTGTGTTTGGAATGAGAGGTCGATAGATAGAGTTAGCTTTATGGCAGTCAGAGTAAAGGGAAGAGAAAATAATTCCACCAACCAAGATAGTAATTGGTAGTCTCACTTGATGGTTGATGTGTAGATGCAGCAATGGCACAGAAGTCATTTATGAAACGTGACACCAAGTACTTGAAATAGCCTTACAGCGAACATAGGATTCTCTGGACAGGTATCAATCCTCCCTCCTCCCCAACAACAACTGGCACATCAGACGGCGGTGCGAGAAGCTTGGACTATCTATTACAAACCAATCGGTGACGTGAATCGGTAATCATAGCTGCATACTTGTGTTCATTAGTCATCAAAACCCATCTTGCTCTACATGGTCTTGACAGATGTCTGATGGAGGAACGCCAAACGACAGTTTCATCAATCGGTGAGCACATTACCATGTGTATTTTGATGGGAATATTTTATAAATTAAGCCCAGAATTTTCTCAGAATTTCATTTGAGCGAAATCCATTGGCAGGTTGTTAAAAACAACCCGGTTCTTGAGCCTAGACCAGGCGCTGATGAAATGATCGCCTTGAAAAGTCTGAGTTAAACGGCTGTTATTTTGAATCTGAGTGATTCGGAGATTTCTTCGTGGCCTTCATTAATCCACAACCGGAAATACCATAGTCATCCGATGGAAGAATACGCAAGATAGCGGACATGCGAGAACGATGTTCATGCCTTCTCGCTGTTTTCGTCAGCTTCAAGATAGGTAAATTAGCTATACGAAACTCACACATTGCAGCCTTGGGACCAACAGACAGCGAACATCATGACTTGTTGATGGGTAAATCATCAATTGATGAAGTGGCATTAGAACCTGATAACAATACACCCTGCATAGCAAAGTGATCATCAATAGGGGCGGAACCTAAACTTGTGACTAAAAATCCAAAACCGGAGCCTTCATGAACTAATGCTTCGGTACGAGTTGACCAGATTTCGCCCTTGGACCTGAATCAATAAAAGGCGATTGTTTGGTTTGGTAACCAGTGTTCTCCCTCCTGGCCGCATCATCGTTGTAAATCCAATGTGACAGCATGATAGGGCTTTGAAACATCATTGTAGTGCTAGTACACTTTCGGGCACTCAAAGTCCGCCTTTTTGATTCCGAGAGAACGACTCTTGTAAATCTTTTAATTTTTACAGAATCATATTCACACTGCAAAAAGGAGTTGATTTAGAATCATTATTTTGTTTTATAAATCATTTTTTCTCATTTTCTTTTTTTTTGGGGGGGGGGAGGGATGGCAAAAATTTGGGACCATATTATATATATATATATAGAGAGAGAGAGAGAGACAGAGAGAGACAGAGAGAGAGAATCCATGCACCCCTAATCTGAGCCTACAACACTGAAGGTCTATAATATTATTCCTCTGCCTTAATGGCTTTCTCTGAGACACTCCAATGACCTTTCTGTTTCCTGATAAACCATGCTACCATACAACCTGTTAGCACATTTCTGTAGGTATTGATAAATTTCCAAATCACTTCTGGAGGGCAGGCATCAAGAACCTCAAAAGTTTTCTCTTTTGATACAGTACTATATGCTTCTGGGGGAAGGCATGAGTGTGTTGAATGAAAAGAATGGCTAGACCAGGATTTGAACCAGGGCTATAGCATATATAGCTATGGTGTTACAACTACACCATCTAGTCTGCATAAGTAACCTTTCGGGTTGACTCCTTATGTAAAGACAGGTGTGTCTATACAAGTTGAGTTCAAAGCCCTAGTAAGTTATCAGATTGTCAATACTACTCCATAGAGCTCTGTATGTATATTGTCTTATCTTGGAAGACATTAATTAGAGATATGAATAGAATGTGGGATTAGATAATCTAACACCCTTAATCTAGTACTATTCAGATTACCAACAAGGATCTAAGCTTTAGTACTTGGGGCCTATAACCTGTTGGAGCACAAAAGTGAAAATTGTCTTACTATATAAACTAAATTCAAACTCAGATCAAAACATCAAAGTTGTAATACATAAAACAAGTCACATCTGGCCAAATACCATTCATATCAAATGGAAACATGAAAGGGAACTTCAATGCATCTCAACACTTAACAGTCTAGGCAGTTCTTTATCTCTGAATCATTACTGTACATATGTTTATTTTCTCTTAGTTCACTTCCTTTCCCTCTGTTATTTCCAATGCATATATCCATCAGCATTCTATATTCATTGATTCCTTCCCTCCTTACTTATCTCTCCTTATATTATAGCCTGTCTCTATAGTTGACCTACAGGCACCAATAAACCAGTGGGCTCAAATCCATTTCTCAAAAGTGGATCTATCACACTCAATCTGGTAGGGTTTGGATGATGAGTTCTTTCTGTCCCTCCATGACTCTGGGATCCCATAATCCTATTTTTCTTGTTAAATCCAGTGATCAATGTGATAGGGATTTCAGTTTGAGTGAGACAATGTTTGGAATTAGCCAAGAGAGTATGTGAGTCATATAAGTTTAAAAGTCAGGGGAAATGATATTTCTATTGTGTTTAAATCTTCTGGTATGTTTTGTATTCTTTCTTTTGTGTATGTGTTGAATAACCCAGCGGTTCCAGGTGTTCAATGATATGAATGAGATAGGTACTGACTTGAAGCTTCAAATGTGCACACAGGCATTAAACTGTGTTCGTTACTCATGACTGACTACTCCATTTATACAAAAACTGTATACTATGGGAAAGTCAGGGTCATTCCAATATGGTGATGACATTCAAACATACATGCAGGGTTGCCATCTCATCCTCTGATAGTTCCTTCCTGCCAACAATCTCTTCCCCAACTGAATTGTGTTACATGTGGAATGTTCCTTGTCAATGGTACACTGTTGTACTTAGTGCGGTGGGCAGGTTATGAGGGCACTGACGAAGAAACTTCATGGCTCCTTGCAACAGAACTCAACCACGCTTCAGAACTTGTTCAAGACTTTCACAAGTCATATCCAGATAAACCTGGACCATTACCCATTCCTTAAGCACCTCGCATTTCCTCTTCCGTTCACTCTCGCTCATTCTGTTCATTATCATTCTCGCATTTCAGTTCCGTTCTCTCTGTCTTCAAGTTCAAGTTCAAAAAAAAAAAACCTCAATTCTGCTTCATTCATTCCAACTCGCAATTCAGCTTCTTCTTTCCGTTTTCAATGCCTGTTCCCTAGATCCTTTCCTGTCAGAAAACCTCTCTGACTTTGTCATCTGCCTCTCATCATCTCCTCATATGTGTTCCGATATTGCTGTCTATCACCCCTTATTTTGTGAGTCTGTTTCCCTATGCATCTCATTTTAATTCCAATCCTGTTCTACCCATCCCCTTTTGCTCTCTGTATGTCATCTTGTTCCTACAGCTTCTTTGCTCCTCCCAGTTGTTCATGTGCATACTGCATAACATGTCATGGTCTATTCGTTTGGTGTCATAAATGTCCGTGAGTTTTGTTGTTTCTTCATCTATGAGTCTTTGTTAACCATCTTTCAATTGTTTTTTATTATTCCCATTTTCCTGTCTGTTTATCTGCATATATCCATCTCCAACCCCTTTCCTCACTTCCCTTCATTCTCCCCTTTTCACTCTCTGCCCCTTCTACCTCCCATCACAACAAGTTATATTAGCTGACTAGTATGAAATATTACATGGTGTATTTATATGTCTGTGAAATATCTGAATTAGCCAGAACATAAAAAAGAGGTTGGTAGCATATGAGCAGAATTAATGAGGAAAAAGTATTACATATTGATGAAAAGAGAATGTGATATGGATCTTATGGATGGGTTGTATACAAGTATGTCATGAGAATGAAATACTGTTTGTTAGTTACAATGACAAAACTTTGGCATATTAACACCCTCTCCCCTTGTACATATGGTGATTCTGGTCTGAGATGTCCCTGCAAGTGGCATTTAATATGATTGGGCCATGATGGTTTGGTGGAGACCAGTTCAACTGTTCCCAGCCTCAACACCTCCATCCCCTGTCGTCCATCCATCCATACACCCATCTATCATCTGCCCATCCATCACCTGACAACCCACCTATCTGCCATCCATCATATGCCTAACCACCCATGGACAGGCTGTGTCCTTTGTGTATATTCATGGCCTAGTATAAATTGAGTGCTTGAACATCAGACTTAACACAGCACCTGAATGTGAGAAGGCAGGAGCAAATATAATTGACGAAGTAGCTGAGTGTGAATTTCCTATGATAATATTGAAATAGAATGGGTGAAAATGAAGAGGATCCTACTGTAGGAGGAAGTAAGTGAATATAATCAATTAAGAGCTGAATGTGAGTTTCCTATAATAATACCAAACACAATTCTGTTTTTTGACACCTCTGAAGTGATGTTCTGGCCCAAACATCATGCCCTGAAACGAACCAAGGCTTGACCACGGATTCCAAGAGCTCAGGGCCCAGGGCATCAGAAATTTACTTTAAGACATTCATAGTCTTGCTAGGCCATCCTGTAGATCAGTTCCCTGGCGTCATACTACTCATTACTTTTTTTCAGGTGGTTGTCTTGGCATACATTCAACGAGGCAAGTCTTGCAAGATAAATGCTTACTGCTTCTACCTGCGATACCATACTGTTGGGACATATCAATTCAAAAAATACTGCAACCCAATGTGTGATGCCACTGAGCAGCTCGTCTACTCTACGTTCATCTCATTTTTCTTTGTTGATGGCATGCAGCAGTGCTGCCTTTTAACCTCTGAGCCTTCCTTTATCGATCCCATGTGTGGTTTTCTAATTTCCACCCACTTTTACAACCCTAAAATTTCCATAAACACTTCCCTTGGGGATCCTCCATCTGGGTCATATAGGTTTCTTTCTTGCTAAGAGCATATTTCATCCAATCGAGGTCAGCTTTCATCTGTTGCAATGCTCCCTTGGTTATTCAACCGACCTTGATAATTCTTCAATTAGGCCACAGCACCCATACACTTTGTCATAGTTGTGTATTATATCGGCGACAATATTTGCCAAGCGAACAACAGAATTGCTTCTGGTGCTGTGCGCACAACCTCGTTTATAGCCTGGCGGTACCAGATGAGCAATTCATAACTCTATTTGTATTTGGTGAACTTGTATGTGTTAAGGAGACTATTTGTAGGAAAAAGATCTTAGGGGGTGGCGCAAACCACGGTCAGCCTGGAGAACCACACTGGTGCTAAACACCGGGATAGACGCGTAGTATCGTCACGCGCACAATCCTATTTGTCAGGCAATCTGACGCTGGCATCGCCTTAGCTTGAAAACTTATAGTGCACACACGCACGTCTCTGCGTTCGGCCCATCGACACCATCGTTTAAGCCAGCTACCGAACACTCTTATGTCGAAACTGTTGCGCTCCAATGCACAATCCACGTCTTCGTCGGGGGGCATAAACCTTGACGTGAGAAATGTCACCATCAGTGAGTGTGCTTGTTGGCAATGACTCAGACTCGAAGAGCTCAGGCATTTTCTTCGTCCGTTGCAGATGCAAGGGGTGGCGTGAATATACCGATCACCAACAATAGTAAGTGCGGCGACCACTTAGAGCTTTTCGCGTCCAGCCTCACATTTGTTTAGACCCCCAGTTCGATGTTTTAAGTCTGCTCAATCCTGCTAAACGGGCAGCTTACAACAAACGCGACGCAGCTGAAGATGTCGAATTTCCCGGGTGCATGGAGAACACGCGTGTGCGGATATTGGATGACCTCGAGAGATGGGCACGCGATGCTTCAGCTCCAAAGGTCTACTGGCTAAATGGTCATACTGGAGGGTCATCTGAGTGATCCATGGTCTGTTGCCTTCTCCCCTGAAGGGAGATGAATCGTGGCTGGCTTCACCGACTCTTTGATCCGCATCTGGAACGCGGAGACGGGAAGAGTAGACCACGTGCTTAAGGGACATGTGAGTGAAGTGTTGTCTGTTGCATTCTCCCTTGACGGGACCCGGATCGTCTCTGGGTCGGCGGATTGCTCTGTCCGGATTTGGAATGTGAGCGAATTGAAGACAGAACGCGGGTCGAGCACAGTCTCACGTGAAAGATCACGCATCTCATCCAAGATATCTCATGTTTTGCATGTGATTCCGGGCAAGAGAAAACGCCCAATGATGGTAGATTCCAGTGAGGTATACTCAGTGGCATTCTCGCCTGATGGCGCACGGGTCGTTTCTGGGTGGTCAGACAGCTCAATTCGGGTCTGGAATGCCAGCACCGGAGAGGTCGAGCGTGTGCTGGAGGGTCATGCGGATGAGGTGAATTGTGTGGCCTTCTCCCCTGATGGGAAGCGGATCGCGTCTGGTTCTGACGACAAGTCGGTGCGGATATGGAGTGTGGCTACAGGCAAGTTAAAGCACACACTGAAGGGCCATTCAGATTGGGTGTGGTCCGTCGCATTTTCACCTCATGGGACACGTGTGGTTTCTGGTTCAAAGGACCACTCTGTCCGGATTTGGAATGCCACGACAGGGAAGGTGGAGCACATACTTGAGGGACATTCAGATCACGTGCAATGTGTTGCTTTCTCGGCTGATGGTGCACATGTTGTGTCTGGCTCCCAACACGGCTCAGTCCGGATATGGAATACGACTACTGGGATATCAGAACATATACTGGAGGGAGATGATCTTTCTGTGACATCCGTTGCCTTCTTGTTTGGTGGAACGCAAGTCGTCTCGGGTGCAAAAAATGCTTCAGTTTGTATATGGAATCTCATCACTGGCCAATCTACTGAATTGTCCGAATCCGCATCCATCGCATTGCCGGACGGAAGCCGAGTTACCCACATCTTCCAAGGTGCATTTCAACTTGTTGCCCCAGAGGAGCATCTTGTGTCCTTATCTTTCAATAAGGACTGGATTCTTGCAGACCCTCCGTTTGTACCTTACTATTTCCCCCCTGAGTATCGTGGCTTTTTCACATATTCATTTTCTAAATCCAAAGCATGTTTTGGATATAGTTCAGGCCAGGTTGTTATTGTAGATCTTAATCCTGTCAAGCCCTAATTTGCTTTCCAATAAATCATATAATGCTGAAAACATATTAGTGCCCTCCTAAAATTTCTGATTACTCTAGCTTCCTCTGGGCTGTTCTCATATTTGACTCATTTGAAATTCAATTACTGTTAGAGATCAAGAACAAGCATGGATAATTTTCACCCCAGTTCTCCCTGGTCAAATGAAGTCAGTTCAAGAGTCTTGGCCAACCAGATAAATTATTCAAATAAGCTTCGGTGCAAAGGCTGACACAATTGATACACTCATCACCTGGCTCCTCCTGATTATGAAAAATACATTCCAGGGTCTGCTCACAGAGGAGGACAGGCCTGCAAGAGATGATATACCTGCTGCTACACCCCTTCTCCAAAATCCATTCACTGTAGCTAGCATTTCCTCCTTGTCTCGACATTTTCGCCATTTAATTCAGCTATCCATCTTCAGCCTGTCACATATCACAAAGATCTTGAGCATTTTTCTATCACTAAAGTATTGACCTGTCAGTAGTCACCATGGTCCAAAAATCTCAGTTCAACCTTATGATTTGGTTTTGCCCTGAAAAATTTGGCACTAAGCCTGGTGTGTAACTAGACAATGGGATGTCTACTAAAAGAGGGAGGTAGTAACTACAGTAACAACAAAACTATTCACATGTTTGGACATTTTGGATTGTGTATCTAACATAAAATTTAATTTAATTTAAGAATTATATAAATATTATGACATATGCTTGAGTATTACGGCTATCTTGTAGATCAAGAATCCAGTAAACCAATGTAGAACTTCCTGAGAGATAAATATTTCACATCCCTGATCTCATTCAAATGGTTCTGTTGCTGATGAGTCCAAATCAAAGAATTGTATATTATCAGTATTTAGTATGGCTACCTTTGGCTTTCACTATAGCCCCAATCCTTCTAGGCATACTCTCAAACAAGTTCTGACACACTTCAGCAGGTATATTATCCCATTCAGCCTCCACTCTCTCTCACAACTCCAACAACCTGCTTGGTGGTGTTTCATACTCTCCTAACCTCTTTTTGATGAATTCCCAGAGATGTTCATTGAATTAAGTCTGGAGACTGTACAGGCCATTGTAAAAGAGTGAGTGCATGATTTTTGAACCATTCATGGGCCTT
Source organism: Gomphus sp. MG54 (assembly GCA_003314385.1). Classification (NCBI taxonomy): domain Eukaryota; kingdom Fungi; phylum Basidiomycota; class Agaricomycetes; order Gomphales; family Gomphaceae; genus Gomphus; species Gomphus sp. MG54. The sequence continues at coordinate 4,128 of QLPG01000249.1, read as the reverse complement.
TTTGCAGGTATGTTTAGGGTAATTATCTTTCTGAAAGATGATTTCCTGAGGAGTTTTGCTATAATAAGCAAGGGTTTCTTGAAGTTCATCATCTAAAATCTGGATTAAAAGTTCCCCATCTATCCTACCATCAATCTCACATGCATACCCAGGCCTATCCCAAAGCATGCAGTCCTACACCATTACAGATTCATTTCTAAACTTCACCATACCTTCTACCAGTCTATCACTCAAACCCTCCCCTGTCCTTTTCCAAGCCCATTCCTGCCATCTGATCCAAGCTGATTTATTTTAGGCTCATTTGACCATACCACCCTCTTCCACTCATCCAAGGTCCAATCTTTATACCTGATTGCAAAGTCCATTCTCTCTCTCCTATACTTTTGTAACAGATGTGGCCTTTCTTTTTCACCACTTACCCTCCCAGTTCTCCTGAAGTGTCTGCACAGTGTCTGTGAAGGGACAGGTTTGTTGGGGATAGTTTGGAGTACTTTGGACACTTGTACTTCTGTTTCAGCTAGGGAATAGCATGGGTCACTCACAGGTTAATTTTTCGTGACCCACAACCAACCCCATGAGAACCTGAACCTATCAACCCATGATTTTTTCCAACGGATGTCTGGGTATCAATGGGTTGTGAATTGAGTCCTGATACATCTGAGAAGATTTGGATGCTATCTAATCTCATCCTCAAAGTAATGGCTGTCACTGGCTTACTGTCTGCAATATGCATGGCAAATTGAGGGTGCCAGCTAGGATAGTGTCTGGTTAAGTCCACTGTCTCTATGGTGTCTGGGTGAATCTTGTAATGCCAGAGGAGGTTGTGGATTGCAGATGGGCATGATTGGAGGTATATCATTGAGCCATGGGTTAGGCCTGGGTTATAGGTGCTCTGAGCCTGACCTGTACCCAACCCTGAGGACACCCAAACCTGTGACCCATGAGGGTTTGCATGACCATGCTATTCCATAGTTTCAGCATTCCCAGAGGTAATAAGCTTAACTGCATGGCAAATATTAGCTGGGGAGAGTTTGACAGGATGATCACCAGAAGACTTGAGGAGGTCAGGACAATTTCTAGAAACAATTTTTTGAGATGGTACCAATGTTGACACCAGTAGAGGATATATCTGACAAGTAGTTTAGCCAGAATTGGTTCTAGAAATGACTACGTTTAGTTTATCAACAGAAAGAGACCTCATGGAATAATGTGGGTGAAGTTCTGGAGTTGTTGATGCTTGTTTGTACCATTTGAACCTTTTATATATATCACATGATTTTAGTCATGTGAGATGAGCCATATTTCATTAAAAGTCTCCAATTTTGGCTTTATTTCACTCATTAACTGTTGGCAAATAAGATTTTAGATATGAAATATTTATTTTAGGGAGTTGCCCATTGATTTGCTATATTATTGATATATAAGGTAGCTAGGATCCCAGATCATATGTCATAATATTTTGATGATTTTAAATTCAGATACACAATCCAAAACTTCCAAATATGTAAATGGTTTTGTTGCTTAGTATATGAATGGTTATAGTTTGGATGGAATCTTCTGTTCAGTCTGAAGTATGCTGGAAGAGATTCTCAGAGATAATGTTAGATTGATGGATCTGTCTAGATATGTAGGTCATGAGTGTTGAAATGTTATATGGGATAAGTTCTGGGGATAATAATACCCTATGATATTAATGGACAGACTGTGTGCTAGGTTTATCTAATGGTAAAGGTAAGATCAAACAAGACCTTTCAGAGTTGAATCTGAAACATAGTAGAAATCAGTAGCTTGATTGTCAGTATGCATATGGGATGAACATACACAGGGCAATAACACCATCAGAGATCTGGAGATTTTTCAACCCTGACTCCCCAGTTGGTGATAACTAAATTACACATCTTGTATTAGTTAAGAGCAATACAGCTCAGGAAAAAGGTAGGCATGGTCAACTTATTATCAACGACCAATCAAATGCAGCTGTGAATCATACAATTCAACATGGACCAGTGATCCAAAGAGAACTCTACAATATCAGTTGTATATTTGAAGACTTTCACAATACTTCAAGTGTCAAAACTAGGTATGAAAGGATGGGGTATGCAGGGAAGGTTGTGAAATGCAGAGATGTCATCCATATTTTTCACCACCACAATTGCAGAATGGATTTCTTGTGGTTTTCTCTGAAAGTGGCGATATTACTTGTCAGTGTAGTAGTCGTGGGAAGTTCTTGGTGTTGGAGACTGACCCAGTGATAGCTGCTTTGGCATGTTCATTAGCTACCTCATTTTCTTCTATATCCATGTGGTCAGAGACCCAATCAAAGTGAATGTGTAGCTGACAATGAGGATACCTTTGTGAAAAGAGATTAAATGATCCAGGGCTGCATTGATCTCTTTAAGCATGAGTACCACCACCATTTTCAACTAATGAGCTTAAAAGCATTAATATCAGGTTTATAACTATGTTTCCTACCAATTTAAGTCAGGCACATTCATGGGTGCCATCTCCTGACATGCACTATATTATTATCTTCCCACTCTCTCTGTTTTGATATTGTTGCAGGTTGCCAGTCCTGATGTTCCTTAGGCGGTGGTGGTAGCCAGACGCTAGTACCTTTTTTTCCTGTCGTTACACTACGTGGATTATAACACTTTACTGTTGCACCTATGTTTTCGACACGGCTATCGCCATCTGCGTTGCGCACATCATGTTACGCGCCTATCGTTACGCGGCGCCGTCCGTCACAGACGTGTCACTAGCGTTACATACCACATAACACTACAATCGCTACAATTAATTCTCAAAGCCCTGTCACGCTGTCACATGGGATTTACGATCATGCGGCTAGGAGAGAAACAACTGGTTCCCAAAGGACACGACTGCCTTTTATCGATTAAGATTCAAGTGCGAAATCTGGTCAACTGCTATCGAGGCAACAGCTGAAAAAAGTTTCCGGTTCTGTGCTTCAGTCACAAGATTTACGTTCCGCCACTATTGATGATCGCATTGCTGTGCTGGGTGTATTTTTATCAGGTTTTAATTCCTCTTCATCACCGGGTGATTTAGCCACCTTCTATGAGTTTCGTATACCTAATTTACCCATACTGAGGCTGACGAAAACGGCGAGAAGACATTGATCGCATGTCCGTTATCTCCCGTGTTCTTCCATCAGGTGACTATGGTATTATGGGGTGGGTTTTTGAGGGCCACGAATTAATTCTCACTGACGAGAGTATCACTCAAATTAGGAAAAACAGTCGTTCAAGTCATACCTTGCAAGGCGATTATTTCATCAGTGCTTGGTCCAGTTTCAAGACCCGGGTTCACTTTAACAATCTCCCAATGAGTTTGGCCCACGGAAAATTGTAGGACAGTTGTCGGGTTAATTTCTAAAATATTCCCATCGAAATGAACATGGTTAGTGTGTTCACCGATTGATGAAACTGTCGTTGGGCTTACTCCATCAGACATCTGTCAAGAACTTGTAGAGCAAGATGAGTTTTAGTGACTAGGGAACACACGTATACAGCTATGGTTACCAGTGAACGTCACTGGTTTGGTAACAGATGGTCCTTGCCTCTCTCACCGTCTGATGTGCCACTTTTTGTTAGGGGGGAGGAAGGAGGATTGATACCTTTTCAGACAATCTTCGCTGCAAGGCTATTTCAATTACTTGTTATCGTATTTCATAAATGACTTCCATCTCATTACTGCATCTACGCATCATCAATCATCAAGTGAGACTGTCAGAGATGTGATTTTGGTTGATTGCACTATTATCTTTTCCCTTCACCCAGCCATGACTGCTATAAATTTTGCACATTCTGCCGCTCTCCATTAACCTCACATTCTAACACACGATCCGGTCCTACTCAATATTCACCTACCGAATGTCCTCTCAAGGAAGTAATCAAATACTCATCCAGCAGGCAGCAGATTTGTGAGTACCCTAAACTGTTTGGTTTTGAAGAAATTTATTATCTGGACAGTTTGGCTACGGACTATGTCGGGGTCGCTGCCTGGAGTAAGTTCCGAAGTAATTTTTCATGACCTTTGGTGTGGTCTCACTGTTTCAAACAGCACTTCTTGTTTATGACACACTCCTCACGCTTCCTTATGAAATAAAGC
>QLPG01000241.1:0-11640 GCA_003314385.1 Gomphus sp. MG54 | reverse complement strand
TACAAGAACCCAGAAGGTCTATGGACTTTTTTACTAGATAGTTAACTACACTGCATCGTGTCACACGGGGGAAAGGGCATGATTAGGATGGATAGCCGTCCCCTTAATTACATTCAACTTAATGTTCTTCTTGCATCCCTTCCATACTTAGGTTGCCTCCATCCAAGTCTTGGTCACCGCCAACACCTAGGCCCTCTTCTTCGTCGATATCCGCATCGTCCATGTCAACCATGCTCGCATCTAAATCAGGAGCCGAGTCATTTTCGGCATCATCTGCATTTGATGGTGGACCATTGGATGCTGAACCAGACTCGGAGGATGAAGAAGAAGCCTGCAGGTTTGAGTCACATCTCTGTCCCCAACTTACAACAATATGAGTCTTGGTCTCACATCATTCTTCTCTTCTTGTAATGTCAGCTGTCTACCCATAGGAATGAGCCAAGTGAAGCCGCGAATTTTTATCACACTGCGCTACACGATGTCTCCATTGAGTCTAAGCAAACATGACAAACCTCCGTACTCACCAAGTCCTCAAGCTCATTTTCCTCGTCGCTAAGGTCGTCACTCTCTTGGACGAGATCCCGTCGGTCATTGATTCTTCGTGGACCTTTTCCTAATGGAGCGAGAGGGATCTGGTGTGGTCGAGGAGGGGTAGGCATGAGCACGGGAAAGGTAGGGAAGAGAGGCACCAATGTCGTAGTAGTAACAATACGGGACATCGTCGTCCAATATTGGCGTGTGGCAAACTAATTGCCCCGGTGACAACGCGTGACAACCCTTCGCCGCACATTTCCGTCTATCTTATCAGCTTATTCTGTTGGTTTACGTACTATTGTGTGTTGGAAATAGCACTCTGACACACAGGCGTGGCCCGAGTGCTAAGACACCTTTTTGTTCTTATACAATTTTATCTTGTTATTGAAAGACAAAATTGTCTTACTTTTATTGTATAGAATTTTGTAGTGGTCAAAAGACCAATGTGTACTTATAAACCATTCTCAATGTAGGTAGTTTCTCAATCAAAGTACTTGCACCTTCAACTGAGGTAAGTCTTATCATTCTCTAAGATTGTATCTAGAGTACTCATATCTTTTGTAGTACTCTTATCTTTTAGTAAACTTGTGCCAAATTAATCTATTATAATTTCAACATTGTGGATATTTTGGTTGTATGGGCACTCATATGTATCTATGAGGCTTGCCTTGGCAACCATCTCCTCTATCTGTGTTTGTGTCTGTGTCTGTGTCTGTATTTTCCTCCTCTCATTAGGGAATAGCATGAGTTATACCAACCTGCACCAGGGGACTTGCTTCTGTTGTAAGGTAGCAGACAAACAGTTTCCGCTAAGGTCACATGATGTGACAGTCACAGTCACAGGTGCAAGTTTTTTTGTCATTGAAAAAAAAATATGTATTCTGCTACAGAGGATGGTGATTTTTTATGGAAATAATGATTGAGATACAGTATATATCACATCAGCCTTGTCCAACTCAGCTAAAATAGTATCTGGCATGTTGCCAGATCCTTATGCAAATTGGTGGATGTGACACTTAAGTCACATGATCTTATTTTCAAGTTTCAGAACCAGACGCATGTTCAAAAGAAAGGCCTTGCGATGGGTGTCTCCTGTTCACCTGACATCACGAACATATATGGTTCTTTTTTCGAAGAGCAATTCTTCCATGAACCGTATTTGAACTTGCTGTTTTTTGCCAGATTCATCAACAATTGTCTGGGTGTTATCTGTTAAGTCCGCATGTCAGGCGCTTAGCTAGCACTTCCAAAGGAGTTATCCGGGTTAGCGTGAAGGTCCGTAATGGGGCCGAGGACCGAGACGGAAGTCAGGCGGATTATGGATAGGGGGCGGAGGCGCCGGGAACTTAGGGTAGGTCACGGAATGGTTCAATCCGGTCGCTGAGGTGTTCAAGGTCGAAGGGACTTGGCTTCAACTTATATGTTGCACCCTCCTCGATCGTCTGTCCCTAATTTTGGAAAGGAGGTGGGGGTTTACCAGAAATGAATTGGAAACTGGTGGGAGACTAAATTGATATTCGTACTGGCGAACAGTCCAGTCGACTGGCAGACTATATACATGTGACTATCCTTGTACTATCTTTGCCGGTCATAAAACAAGAAGAAAGGGAGTACAAGAGGTCAATAGTAAGGAAGAACAAGGGGGTAAGGTATGCGATAAACTGGCGCGTCGGTTATCAAGATGCGGAATCCTAGGTCACGGGAATTGGGGTCGGACTAGCAGGGGTTCGGACGGACGTTACGGGAATGGGAACCACGGAGGGTGATCGTCCGTCCTTCGGTGGTCGGGGAGGTTTTGGAAACAGGGGTGGGTGATTGTGGGGGTTGGTGTGGGTTTGTTGGAGGCATGGGGCGTAACATTATCACAGTGTCCTCACCTGAAGAGGCATTGCATCATGCCTCAATGTTAGAGTATGAAAAAGTAAAACTTGAGTGTGTTAAATATAAGGACTGAAATACTGAAATACTATCTCAGTCTCTTGGGAAAGAGCTCATATTAGAAGTAGTTAGCTACCTGAAATACTATCTAAAAGAATAATTAACAATTGTATGAAATATGAAGATAAACTTGAACTCATACCTCAGTCTCTTGGAAAAGAGCTGAGATCACAGAGTCACACAACTGCAAAATACAATGGCAAATTCAAACTCCTATCAAAGGCAGATATCAGAGATAATAATGAATAGACTCCATATCCTCTCTCCAATACCATCAGGTCCTAGTTGCCAGGGATTAGGAGAAAAGATGTTTGGGCCGAATATCAAATCCTTAACAGAGTGGTCGGTCTTGGAATGGTCAATGCTGTTCCTGGTTTTATTAGTGTATATCGATCCTGCAACAAATCAGATTGAGCATATGCCTTACCGCAAGGGACTGAATCACAAAGAGTGCATTCCATGGTCATCTCACCACTCAAAAGATGTCAAAAAAGGCACTTTCCTGGGCAAGATGCCATGTTTAGCTACCCTCAGACAGAATAAGAAAATGTCTTATCTCACAGAAGAGAATCAAGACATACCTGAACCTGTCCAAAGAAAGCGCATACATGCGCCTAGACCCCGGCAAATGTTGGACTTTGAGCTGCCAGCACTTGATGAGCCAGATGAAGAAAACATTAGACAGAAGCGTACCTCAGGCCCATATGAGCCAGATTATAGAAGGAAGAGCATAAGAGAACATTCTTACCTGCAGGACCCAACCAGTCTCACTGTATCTGAAGGACTTGAAGACATTCTCTAGCCTTCAGTGCATGAGAGACGAAAGATGATGTTCAGCATCTCTGACACAGTAGAATCAAGGACTAGTACACTCACCCAACTACCCAACACCTCTAGGACCCTTCCATACCGAAAACCTACATACGGTGATGACGAGTTGAGTCCTGCACCCTCTCCTACACCGCCAATGGGTAGGTGCTTGCAGGAGACACAGCCTCCCAGAGAACAAATGTGGCCTCCTAAAGGTGCAGAACCACCTCAGGACAACACCCATGATGAGAGCGAAGAGGCACATGGCCGTTTGCCGCATAGATGTCGAGGGGATAGTCCGGAAAGGAAGATTATGGAAAACAATGCATGTGGCCATCCAGAGACCGAGCGTGACTGCCTAGAGATCCAGAACCACCTGGAGACGATTCTCCAGATGATGGTGATGAGGCGCATGGTAGATGGATGTGAAGGTAAAGAAGGGATAGTCCAGAAAGGGGGGATCAGAGAAGGAAAGAGTCAGCGAAGGAAATAATGCAAAGGAATGAGGCTTACTTTGACTCAAAGCTCCATCCTAAAATAGTCCCTGAGTGGGATGGAGACCCTGATACCCTGGCACAGTGGTTAATGAAAATTAATCACATTGCAGACAGATCACTTACAGTGCACAGGCAATTGGGAGAGATTGTCCCCCTCTGGTTGAGAAAGAACGCAGAGAAGTGGTTCTTCTCTCTCCCTATGAGTTATAGGAAACAGGTTACAGTTAGTTGGAGGACTATGAAGGAAGCAATCATGACTTACTACATGAACCGCACATGGCTCGACTGCCAGAAGTCTTGCACAAACCGCATGTCGTACCGAGAGCCAGGTCATGGGCATGAGAGCCCTAGCGAGTATTTCGTGCGCAAGGCAGAGCTACTGAGGCTGGTAAACAAGATGTCAGACTCTGAACTTATCATGGAAGTTATGGCTGGTGCACCTTCATTCTGGCATACAATCATTGATGCCCAGCGATGTCCAACGGTCGTTGAGTTCTAGCCAGCCATTAAGTATCATGAAGAGACACTAACTCACGCACCTTTTACTTCCTCCAATGATCTCAAACGATGATTATGGATCCTGGAGATGAGCATGTCTAACCAAAAAGGGTAATGGGCCAATTGGGAGATGACACATTAAGGCACGATCCAAGGAATGGGAACCTCAGGCGCCCAAACTTACCGTGACTCACAGTCACACTTAGCTGGAGCCTCACCAGGGCTACTGCCGCCTAAGTTTCCCAAGGATGATAATAATGTATCTAAAAGGGCTACTCCTGAAGAAAAAGGTGCTAGAGGATGCAAGTACTGTGGGAGCCAGAAACATTGGGATAAAGAGTGCAAACATGCAAACTTCCAGCCCAATAAAAAATTCCACAAAATTAGTTCCAAGCTAGCTACAGGAGAAATTGAGGACATCCAAGCACAAGAAGAATATGATAGTATTTATGACCAATTAACCATGGAGGAAACTGACCTGGATGACAAACAAGCTCAAGTTTATCAAACAATTGCAGAAATTTCTGAAAAAATCCCTGACACTCAGGAAACTCCAGGGGACCTCCCTGAAGCATATTGTAATGCCATCAAGCCCTTAATTCACAAGCTAAAGGATATATCTGGGCTGGGGGGATCAGAAATTCACTCAGAATCACCTTCTCCTCCACCAACTTCTCCTCCTCCTGAACCTGACAATAAATCACCTATTAAATCATCCAAGAATCACAGGGAAAAGAGGAAACTGATTAAAGAAGCTGGAAGAACTACTTCATTGCTAGGAATATCCAAAATTGCCAACCTTGCCCTCAATACATTGTTAAAACTGAAGAAACACATGTCCAGACCTGCTTCCTAGGAACCAATGCCACAACTACCAAAGTTTGGCTAGGAGAATATGGAAAAAAGTCAACAAAATCTTATTGCTGACTCTGGGTCAGACATCACTCTGATTTCCCAAAGTGCTCTGTCAAAAATGGACAATCCACCCAAGGTCAAAACTGGACAAAAAATCAATTTGATTCAAGTCACTGGGACATCAAAGATATCTGGATATGTAAACTTGCCTGTCATCTTTGAAACAGACACTGGACCAGTTCAGATTGATGTGGAAGCCTATGTGGTCAAAGGCATGTCCACACCAGTGATCCTAGGAAATGATTTTGCAGATCAATATTCTATATCCATTGTCAGAGAGGAATCTTCCACTTATCTATTATTTGGGAATTCAGGGAGACATACAATTATACAGAACTCTGTTGGAGCCACCTTACAAGGAGATGATGGGCATGTATTCAAAATTAGAACCATACCAAATCTGCCATTACTTCTGGCCAAGTTCAAGGCCCACAGACGTGCCAAAAACTTCAGAAAACAAATCAGAGGTAGAATTCTTGACTCAAATGTCAGGGCATCTCAGGAAATTTGTGTTCCATCTCAATCAGCAGTCTTAGTCCCTGTTAATGTATTTTTTCTGAGGAATTCTGAGCATGTCTTTGTGGAAAAGATAATTCACTCCAATAAAGGCCCAGAAGATTGTTATGGAATTACAGACTCAATAATCTCTAGAGATAACCCTCAGCTTTATGTGTCCAATTTCTCCCAAGGACCAGTCATAATCCATCAAGGTCAATTGCTGGGTTATGCCTGGAATCCCACTTCCTGGTTGGAAAATTCCAAAGGAAGCCCAGAACAGGTTGAGAAATTGCAAAAACATGCTCACCTGATCAAGGCTGTTACTGAGAAGTTGGGAATTGAGAAAGAAGAACACATATATCCAGGTCCAGACAACCCTGAAGAAAAAATTGTGCCTGGAGGACCCAAAACACAAGAATTACCTGTAGAAATTATTCCGACCATACAGTTGATCAAAGAACTGGACTTCTCACCTGATCTGAGTCCTAGCCAAAGAAAGGATCTAGAGAGAATAGTTCTCAAGAACAAGGATGCTTTTGGACTTGATGGGCACCTAGGGAACTATAATGCCAAGGTTGAGATTAGTTTGAGGCCAGAAGCTAAGGAAATTTCCTTACCTTCTTACAATGCCTCCCCTGCAAAGAGGGAAATAATTGATAAAACAAATGGATGCATGGATCAAGCTAGAAGTCATTGAACCATCCAAGAGCCCATGGGGATTCCCTGTGTTGATTGTCTACAGATCAGGATGTGCATTGACTACAGGAAACTCAATGAAAGGGTTATTCCTGATGAATTCCCATTGCCCAGACAGGATACCATTCTCCAGGCCCTCACTGGATCAAATTGGTTGACCACCCTGGATGCTCTTTCTGGTTTTACCCAATTAAAAATGGCTGATGAGGCCAAGGAAAAGACAGTATTTAGGACTCACAGAGGTCTTTACTAATTCAAGAGAATACCTTTTGGTTATAGGGCTCCAGCCATTTTCCAAAGAGTGATGCAAGTCCTGGCCCCATACCATTGGATTTTTGCCTTGGTCTACATTGATGATATTGTGATTTATTCAAAAACATTTGAAGATCACCTGAATCACTTAGACCAAGTGTTTCATGCAGTCAGTGAATCAGGAATTACATTATCACCACCAAAGTGTCATTTGGCATACCAGTCACTCCTCCTCCTAGGACAGAAAGTGTCCAGACTTGGACTTTCCACTCACAAGGAAAAGGTGGATGCTATATTAGACTTAGAAGAACCAAGGAATCTACATGAACTACAGACTTTCTTGGGAATGATGGTCTACTTCGCAGCATACATACCTTTTTATGCCTGGCTAGTGGCCTCCCTGTTTGAGTTGTTAAAAAAGGATACTAAATGGGAATGGGGAGAAACTTAACAAGAGGCCTTTAGGTTGTCAAAAGAAGCATTGGTTAGCTCACCTGTTTGTGCATATGCTGTTCCAGGCCTGGGTTACAGAATTTATTCTGATGCCTGTGATGTGGGCATAACAGCTATTTTGCAGCAAGTTCAGCCCATCAAGATCCGAGACTTGAAAGGGACAAGGACTTACGAAAAACTATGGAAGGCCTACAAAGAAGGACTCCAAGTCCCTAGTCTAGTCATCCCAGTTAGCAAGGAAGAAAATCCACCTGAAGACATCACATGGGACACAGATTTTGAAGAAACCACTGTCAAGGTGGAAAGGGTTATTGCATATTGGTCAAGAACACTTAAACCAGCTGAAAGAAACTACTCACCCACTGAAAGAGAAGCCCTAGCCCTGAGGGATGGACTGGTGAAGTTTCAGCCTTACATTGAGGGAGAGAAGATCACTGCTGTGATGGATCATGCAGCATTAGTCTCGAGCAGGACTTTTCAGAATGTAGCCAGGAGATTACTCACTTGGGGAACTGTATTTGCTGCCTACCCAGATCTCCAAGTAGTGCACTGAGCTGGAAGAGTGCATTCAAATGTGGACCCTATCTCCAGACTCAGGAGAAGAGTGCCATACCAAGAAGGACCTGTGCAAGATGGATCAGCACACACAATTCTCAACTTGGACCAGGAATTCCTTACTGACTTTTATAAGGAAATTTCCCCCAAATTTGAGGCCAGAACACTCCAATTGATGGCCAGGTTCGAAGAAGAGAATGAAAGAATAGAAGTCAGAACAGTAAAGATTAGTGTTGATGCTGAAACTCACCAAAGAATCACTCCAGTACCATTTCCAGCTGCTAGAACTTTCAACCTGGTTGCTACCATTCACCCTAATGAAACTGAAGAATTTGTTCATGGTTACAACTAGGACCCTTACTTTTCTAAGGTATGAACCAGGCTAAGAAAGGAGGCTGGCTGGAATAATGTTCAGCAACCTTTATTTTCCGAGAGAGAAGATAGACTTATCTTCTTTGAAGACTGGAATGGAAACCTAAGGCTATGTGTACCAAAGAGTCAGCAAGCAAAAGTCATGAGTGAAACACATGATGAACCGGCAGAAGCTGCCCATGCAGGGTACCATAGGACATACAACTGTTTGGCTGCCACCTACTACTGGCCACGGATGAGTAGAGATGTTTAAAAGTTTGTAGTCAGTTGTGATGTATGTCAAAAGGCTAAATCAAAACAGCACGTACCTATGGGACTGCTGCAACCAATCCCTATACCGGGATGACCCTTTGAAGTAGTAACTATGGACTTCATCACAGAGCTGCTGGAAAGCAATGGTTACAATTGTCTCCTTGTAATCATAGACAAACTCACCAAATACATTACTGTGGTCCCTACTACATCGGATATAGATGAGAAACAAGTTGCTGATCTATTTTTTGAAAAAATAGTTAGCATATATAGACTACCAAGACAAATAATCACTGACCGAGACTCCCGGTGGACTGGAACATTTTGGAAGGAAGTTACAAGGCATTTGGGTGTCAAAAGAGCACTTACCACTGCTCATCATCCTCAGGCAGATGGCCAAACTGAAATAATGAACCAGATCTTGGAGACAGCTCTAAGAACATATGTCAGCCCGGAGCTGGATGATTGGTATGCATACCTTAGACAATTTGTCTTGGGCTATAATACTACTCCACATACATCTACTGGGTTTAGTCCAGCATTTTTGCTCTATGGATTCCACCCTATGACAGGAGCGACTGTCTTGCATCAGCCAAATGAAATGGTAGACAGACCTGAGACAGGGCACCCAGGCTATGCACCTGATGACCCAGACGTTTCGGAAAGTTTCAATGCTCAAGAATTCCTAGAAAAATTTGAAACTTACAGATATAGGGCTAAAGAATCACTATTGTTTGCTCAAACGGTCCAACAAAGAAATTACAATGAGGGTCATTTGGAAATCAAGTTTGAAGAAGGTGACTGGGTGCTCATAGATCTACACTCCCTGGACATGCTCAGAAGCAAAAAGGGTGTTATGGCCTATGCCGCCAAATAAACCCACATTAAACCCCACAACCACCCGCGCCATTTCCAGGACCTTTCCGATTGCTCAAACTGAATAACCGATTTCCGGATTTCTGATGCACCACTCCGAGGTTCCATGTTTCCGAACCTTCGAAGATTCCAAAGTCAAGGTTCCGCTCCTTTGATAGATGACGCACAGGATCATCGCGTACCTCACCCCTTGTTCTTTCGTTTTATATTGCCCCTTGTACTCTCTTCCCCCCCTTGTCTTTACTCGGTAAAAGATAGTACAAGACTAGATATATGTATATAAGTCACCAGTCGACTGGACTATTCGCCAGTATGAATATTGACTTAATTCTGCGTCATAGTTTCCGATTAAGTTCCGGTAAACTTTCCAACTCTCCAAAATTAGGGACAGACGATCGAGGAGGGTGAAACACATAAGTTGAAGCCAAGTCCCTGCGACCTCAAACCACTCATATCACCCTATACCACGAACAGTCTTAAGACCCCCGGTGCTTCCCGACTCCCGTCCCCATTCCAATTCCAATCCCGAGTCTGACCCTTAGTCTCTCCGTCCCCAGAGTACGAACCCTCCCTTTGGAAACCATTTGGAACCCTCCGGAAACCCTTCTGGAAGCCTCTAGCTAAGTGCCGACACATGGATTTAACAAAGGGACTGGGCAGAAAGCTTCAAATGAAGTTTGATGGACCTTTTGAAATCCTAGAGAAGATAAGCCCCATAACCTACCAACTCAGAATGCCAGCATCTTATGGAATTCACCCAGTCATCAACATTGCACACCTGGAGAAATATCACATGTCCCCGGATGAGTTTGGCATTCGCCCAAGCAAAAAACTGGGTAGGGCAGACTTCTCTGAGATCCCTGAATATGAAGTTGAGACCATCCTCAGATCCAGATGGAAGGCAGCCTGAAATGGCTGGAAAATTGAGGAATTCTTGATCAAATTCAAGGACTATAATTCTAACTACAATGAGTGGCTGACCCAGAGGCAACTCAAGAATGCACCCTGGATTCTAAGGGAATGGGATGACTCCAAGGGAGTTGTCAAATGAAGATACTAGAACATTGAATCATGTTCTACCATATACCCTGGTCAGCTAGAATCCCAGAAAAATATTTATAAAAGAATCTAAAAAATTGATATAGTCCTTAAACCCAGGAAAAAATCACCATTTCTAGGAATCCTCAGTAGCTCTTTAATCCCCAGTCAATCAAATCGACTTCTATTATGTCTACTCCCATCCAGATCACCTCCTCCAACTACCAAATCGTCCAAGTAGGAGATCGTTTTCATCAACTACCTATCCACATACCAGCCGGGTATGAAGGGGGTCCCATCTTTGACTTTAATTTCTACTCCCCTACCGCCAGAGATTTTACTCATTATCGTATATTCAACCACAAGGTTTCAGTCCTCAGGCCCGAGCTGGCGGATGCTATCTGGGAATCAACACGTATGAAGATCAGAGATATCATAGCAGCTGGAACGGATTGGGAACCGGGACATCCTACCATGCCACTCATCATTCCCGAGGAGAAGTTACAGGAGCTAGGGATGATACACCCTGAGTTCCCTCCAGTCCACTCTTTATCTCTTAACATGCTGAAGGTTCCAAATGACCAGGAAGAGATACTCAACTGGTTGGAAATGTGGCAGCAGTTAGGCCAGAAACTTACCACTTGGATCTTAATAGCAAAAGAAGTTTCCAAGGACGATCCCCACATGTCCTGGAAATGGACCTACCTCAAGAGAGCTCAAGTAGATAACCGAAGCATAGCTCACTACATGCATCTGGAGTACCCGGATGATGAGGAGGAGGAATTCATGGAAAATGAGGGGGAACCAGGTATGCTACCTACATATATGTGCATACATTCTGGATTATCTCGACTACTAGGAGAGTACTACAACTGGTGGACTTCCCTGTCCACTATCTCACACTGTTATGGCATCAGTACCTCCCTAAAATGGAAGCGATCCGAGGAAGAGGATCATGGGGAAGTCAGTCCTCATTACCATGACCTACAATTGATTAGATGGCAACCCTCAGTCTCTGAAAAATTCAACAATCAGAAGAACCTAGGATATCCCTATTACATACTGACAAATGCACTATTCGATCAACCGTATGTATCTTATGGAGCTCAGCTAGGAGAGTATGGAATCATCTCTCCTTAATTTAGATTACATGTGTGTAAATTTGAATAGAGGTTTGGAGAGAGGATGATGTTGGAGAATGGGAGATTCTCTAACAGATAAGAAGGGTCATCAGATCAGGGATCAGCTTAAAGGAATCCAAACCTCTCTCTCTCAGATAATAACTTAACAATCAATCTTATCTTCACCCATAATCTGCCGGATTATCTAGTGCTGCCAGCACTCTCTTAAGTAGGTTGCCGACTACTATGACTTATCAACAGAGGTTGGTTTGTGGAATAGATCTTGACCCTTCTACATGGTAGAAGGTTTCTTGGACAAAATATAAAAGATATGT
>QLPG01000240.1:0-18085 GCA_003314385.1 Gomphus sp. MG54 | reverse complement strand
ACCTCTTAGCCTATATAAGTAGCGAATGCATGTACATAGTTCCTCAGTCTGAGTATCAATTAGGTTTATGCCTTCTTGCTGTCCCTCCCTCTGTCCAGAGTCCTTTACTTGGGCTGACACTCTCAGCATCCTCCCAAGTATCTCTTCTGTCCCAAATCAGTGACACGTATGGAAAGTAGGGCGCAACGCACGAGTACATTGAAGCTATGTGTTAAATCGGCATGCCGGTGCTTAGCTAGAGGCTTCCGGAAGGTTCTGATTGGTTTCTGAAAGGGGGTTTGTACTCCAGAGATAGAGGGACTAAAGGTCGGATTCACGATTGGGATTGGAACGGGGGCAAAAGGATGGGAAGTGTCGGGGATCTTAAAACTGTTCGTGGTATAGGGTGTTATGAGTGGTTCGAGGTCACAGGGACTTGGCTTCAACTTATGTGTTGCACCCTCCTCAATCATCTGTCCCTAATTTTGGAAAGTCGGAAGTTTGACTGGAACTGAATCGGAAACTTTGACGTAGAATTAAGTCAATATTCATACTGGTGAATAGTCCAGTCGACTGGTGACTTATATACATGTATCTACTCTTGTACTATCTTTTACCAAGTAAAAACAAGGGGGGGAAGAGAGTACAAGGGGCAATATAAAACGAAGAACAAGGGAGTGAGATATGCAATGATCCTGCACGTCGTCTATCAAAGGAGCGGAACCTTGACTTCAGAATCTTCAGAGGTTTGGAGACTCAGAACCTCGGATTGATGCATTGGAAATCCAGAAAGCGGTTAATCAGGCTTTGAGCGGTCGGAAAGGTCCCGGAAATGGTGTGGGTGGTTGTGGGGTTTAATGTGGGTTTATTGGCAACATGGGCCATAACACCATGCCACTATGACTGGCCTGCAGGACTTGGCCAGTTCCTGCCCGTACCTTCGGCATTACCAAGGCCTGACACAATGCCCATACCTATGGAGCCAAACCTTTATTTGAAGAAGCTTACTATTCCAGAGATTGACACAATACCTTACCAGAATGCTGTTGGCTCCCTCATGTATACCATGATTGGGATGCAACCTAATATTACATATAGAGTAGGTATGCTAAATCAATTCTGCACAAACCCAGGCCAGGAGCACTAGAGTACACTGAAACATGTTTTCTACTACCTACAAGGCACATCAGAATTCAGTTTGAATTCCAAGGAAGATCAAGTGCAGAACTTACTGGTTATATCAACTCCAACTGGGCATCTGACAAGAACAATCACCATTCTATAACTGGATATGTATTCCTTATCTGTGGAAGCAGGGTTAGCTGGAACTCCAAGAAACAACACTCAACTGCTTAGTCAAGCACTGAGGCCAAGTACATAGCTGGTGCACATGCTGCAAAGGAAGTCACTTGGGTCAGAGTTTTTATATCTAAGATAGAGCAAACACTGAACTCACCAACATAGCTCCTAGTAGATAATCAATCAGCTTGTCAGGCCTCGGTAATGCTGAAGGTACAGGCAGAAACTGGCCAAGTCCTCCAGGCCAGTCATAGTGGCGTGGCTTCAATGTACTCGTGCATTGTGCCCTACTTTCTGTACGTGCCACTGATTTGGAACAGAAGAGATATTTGAGAGGGTGCCGAGAGTGTCGGTCCAAGTAAAGGACTCTGGACAGAGGGAGGGAGAGCAAGAAGGCATAAACCTAGTTGATACTCAGACTGAGGAACTATGTACATGCATTTGCTACTTATATAGGTTAAGAGGTGGAATATGGAATAAGGGTGGCATAAGACACGGAGAAAAGAATAAGGTATGGAGACCATGTGGAAGTATTGTCCACAGCAATCTAGAATAGAACAATAAGATGTAGATGAGAATAGAACAATGAGATATGACTGATAATAAACGAGTAGGAGTGTGAGTGAAAATAGAACAATAGAAGGTGGCCGAATATAAAACAATAGGGCCACGACCGAACAATGATGAATAATAAATGTCTCGAGGGGAGACAGATGAAGGGAATGATAGAGAATGAAAGAATAATTAACAATAGAAGGGATGGGGTGAGGAAAATGAACCAAATGATGAACCAAATATACCGAGCTGAGACCATGTACTAGTGAGGAATGACTTGTCACTGGTGTGTGGGATTAAACAGTAAGGGTCATTTGGTTGGTACTACCAAGTGAACCAGAGCTCGGTATCGTGGGCTTGACGCTGCTATTAGACTTGCCAAGAACCCCAAGTTCCACAGTCAGACAAAGCACATTGCTGTATGACATCATTTTATCAGGAAGAAAATAGAAGAGGGCAAGTTAGTACTAGAATACATCCCTATGGGCCAACAAGTTGCAGACATGCTTATCAAGGGCCTTCCCAAGGCAAAGTTTGTCAAGTGTGCTACTGGGATGGGTCTTCATCAGGATGCTGTGGATGCACAGTAAGTGGGTGTGTTAAAGGGTACATAGCCATGTAGGTAGGTCTACTATGACCCACAAGCCACCAACTCTGGCCCTAGATGCTTTGAAAGCAACTTAGGTATACACATACCCAGATGGTCTTGATCTAGGGATATTTAAGTAGAATTTAAGTAGAATGGCTAGATAGTTGGTTGATTAGGTAAGGGGATTCTCACTCTGTTCTCTTCAAATCCCCTCTACCCCAGGGCTTGTGTGAAGTCCACAGACAAGGAGAGTTGTCCTTACAGTAACCAGCTCCTCCTTCTTTACATGCAAGTCATCTATAAATTCCGATACATTTCTTTTGTTAAAGGCACTTGGACTCCATGAACTGAGTATGCAAGTCTGTCTGAGCAAATGCACCCTTTGATGAGAATTCCTTCAAGATAAGATCCCAATTGTCCTTTAGGAACATTTTCCTATGGATACAGATCAGGGTCAAATCAGGGATGCAATGGGTAAGGAGGGCCTTGGCAGTGTAATCCTCCTTGACCCACTGGATAAGTACAAGCTCTTCATTATGTTTCAGATATGCATTGTGAATGGAGGACAGTTGCCCTAATGCTCTGCACTATGCAGTACATGATGTGCACCTGAAATTGTGGCCCACTTCCTGAAACACTGTCCCTGCTACAGAGAGCAATGCAAGATGCTCTGACATGACACCAGAAAGGCAGCTCATTCAATCTCGAAAACTGCTCAGCAACCTGAAGATTATACCAAAAACTCTACAATATATCCAGAGCACCAACAGATTCCATAACTACTTGGACATTGCACATAAAGAACAGAACTAACCCGACTGCACCCAGCACTTGTCTTCTGCTAGACCACCCACCCAACATGTGGTCTCCTCCTCCCAATCCTCCCTGGCCCAACCCTCCCAGCCTCCCTGAAGTTGTCTGTCACTTATCCCTTATAGCCACAGCCTCGCTCCAATAGCTTCTCTACCCTATAACTGAGCCGGAGATGCGGGGAGTTTTTCCCGATGCTGGGGGACCAGCAGAGATCCCTTCATCCAGAGATGCATCCATCTTCTAGAGCACAGCAGGGTTATATCAATATCTCCAACCTTTCAATAGGTTGGGCTCATTTGCAGAATGACCTCCCCTCCTCCTCCTCCTCCTTCTTCTATCAATATTATTGTCTTTTTCTCTCTCTTCTCCTTCTTCTCTCCTCTACATACATAATTTTAGTCTAGGTACAGTACGGCATGGGGGGGAACACTTGTACTCCGCATAGCTAGCCAGTGCACCATAAGCATCCATGCTTCGAGAATTTTAACTCTCTCTCTCTCTCGCTCGCTACGCTGAGCGCATGATGGCTTGATCCGCATGATCGTCCAGCAAAGTGATAACTGACGCTGATGTAATCTGTACTACATCGCGAGCGCTGCGCCACGCGCGGCCTGCGATTCAGTGATGTCTTTATCGGGTAAGAAGCCCCACTCTCATAACAAAGGCTACAGCTGTCTCATCCTAGCATTTCCGTTTGACGTCACACCCACACCCAAGGAAGGAACATTACTTGACGATGGCACCTGCTCACGCTATTTATGCCGATGAAATGACAGGTTTGATGCATGGTACGCAGTCTTACCAGTCTCTGGATGTCCGGCTCTTTCTCATTGTTGCTTCCAAAGGCTATCCGCTATGGGAGCCAGAGTGCCGCCCAGAAGTATCGATAGCAGATGTCGGATACATAAGGAATGGTCGCTTTTGCCGTTTGTTCAATGCTTCGTTGCCCCCAGACCATCCATTGAACGAATTTGGTGTCCCTGAGGGTTACGAGCCATTAATATTGGATGAGCGTGCTATGGTAGAACGTAGGCTTCCGCCGGGTCCTATGGCTTCTCGTTCTATTACCAATCACACAGCTGGCGTCGACGTATCTGGGTCAGTTGTCTTTGATGAGTTCTTCCTCCCCTTTGATAATAATCGATTGCTATAGGTCTC
This sequence comes from Gomphus sp. MG54, assembly GCA_003314385.1. NCBI lineage: Eukaryota > Fungi > Basidiomycota > Agaricomycetes > Gomphales > Gomphaceae > Gomphus > Gomphus sp. MG54. Next base: position 13,692 of record QLPG01000240.1, on the reverse strand, counting down.
TCCTCCAAGCAGGATTGGTCAGTGATGGAGTATCTTGTTATCATATGTGCTTGATGGATTCTATATCGATTACAGGGCTTCCAATTCTCATGTGCAAAGGATCGAGGCGCAATTCTGATCATCAATTCTGAGGCACGCCGTAAGGACTCAGAACAGCGTGGTGCATTCAAGAGGTATATGCTTAGACACTATAAATCCTGGCACACGTTTGCAAATGCCGAACCCCGATCTCGAGATATCTCGCTGAGCGATCTTGTCTTTGTGACTGGTACGTGCTCTCAAATTATTTAGGAGTCAGTTGATCAATGTCTTTCCAGGTCGCGATAATACCGCGGATTGGGCCGTTGCGGCATTTTCACAACGCTCCACATCAGGTGAGTAACTGTTATAAAAAATAATTATTTTATTCATTGTTTTGAAGGTGGCGTTCAATTCCAGGCAAGTTTTCCAAACCTAGTAGGAGTAAATTTTTCAATATGGGGAAGTTGGTCGGGTATAACGTTAGACCTCAAATATATCTCGTGTTGCATTTCATGAGGATTGACACATTGGATTCCCAGGAGTTTGCATTCAAATTGTGGTCCTCAAATATATAGTCGTTACTCTTCCGAACAGGTAACAACATCTGGAAGAGCAACCGGCCAAGTGTGTGCTGCAGACCTGGGTGATTACGACCAGTGTATTTTTATTCGGGGACTCCGGGTAATGGATCGAGCAAAGCAACTTCGCCAGACCATTGGAATTAAAGTTCCCGGTAGCTCTCAGGGTTTAGAACTGCTTCAGCAACCATGGATGTCACGTAGTTCATCGAGTGACTCCTCTCATACCATTAAGGGCCCATCCGATAAAACTGGGGGTAGCTGGGGAAAGAACCATATTCAATCAGCAGACAATCCTGCACTGGATAACCGAGACAGCTCGAACGATGTCGAAATAACGTCAAATGAAGTTGAGACTTTTGCTCCTGTGCAACTGTTGCTTGCCTATATACTCCAGGTCCGCCAGTACTTGAAAATTTCTTTCTTCATTTGGGTTTATTCATTCTACAGCAGAACTCCGAAGCTACCGTTGCTATTGCCCATGATGATGATTTGGCTGCGATTATAGAAGTGAGATCCTTTTCATATATACGTAGTCTTGCTTAGCCTGACCTTTGTTGGGGAAGAAAAATGATTCCCTTGATTTTGGGGTCTTACTCGGTAAAGTTTGCCCACCCGTCTTCGTCGACTCGGAAGGAGGTTCGTCCAACAATCTGCTTCACAGTTCACACGAAATGATGAATCACTCTGTTTATCAGTTGGCTCTGTGAACGAGTTACCATTGACAACGGGATCTTCACCCCAACTTCAACCTCCATCAATACTAAAACCTGACAGCGCAGCCTATGACGAGCAACAAGAGTGCATCAGAGCTAAGATTAACGTTATGCAAGCTCGATTAGTATGTCATTTCTTACGCGCGGCCTTCGAATCATTGTTTATGTCCCCAGAATGAGTTACAGAGCAAATTATCGTTAATATCGAAGAATGGACGAGTGGCCGAACGGAGTGCATCCCTTCGTTCGGAGCTGGACGTATTGCGAGATCAACAATTAGCCAGTAAAGCAGCTCGCGATGCACTAACTGCTGAGCTCAAGAAATCTCAAGAAGAAATCCGCACCAAGGTTCTACCCCGCAGTTATTTCACGTTATCCCGTGCTATATTGACTCTAGGGGCAGATCAAAGACCTCCAGGGAATTGCCAAGAAGTTGCCGGCCAAGACCATCGAGGAGCTGGAGTCAAAAAAAAGGCATGTACCTTATTTTATCCCCTTGCACGAGGTTAGTCTCAAATTCAAAATTCCCAGAACCCTCGATCGCAAAGTCGAGGCTGGTAACCTGGCCCTTTCTGAAGAAAAGAAGATCGTGGGCCAAATTAACAGCCTAAAGCGATCCCAGACCTCCATTGAATTGTATGAATTAATGCAAGCTACAGTGGAAACAGATCGGGAAAAGGTCGGGAGGCTTCGAACAGAGTTGGATTCTCAGCCAAAGGACTTGTCTGGACGGATTGAGGCCATACGCACGGAACTTGACGGCCTCCAGAGGGACCGCGATCAGGCTTTTGCCAATCGTGACCAACTATTTCGTGAGCGTGACGAATTACAAAAAGAGATATCGGAGTTGCATGAGCAACGTCGACAGGCTGCCGAGCAGTTCCGAAAGCAACACAACCAATATGTGCAGAACCTTACTGAACATCGGGCCCAGGAAGCTGAACGCTTGCGGGCAGAAAAGAGTAGCCTAGAAGAAAAGAGGCGAGCTGAAGCACGAGAACGTCTTTTGGACAGGGCACGTGTTCCTGCGTATGCAGCCGAGATACGAGATTGTCGTAGCTTGCTGGAGTACTTCTCTGGCAAAGCGGATCATTCCCCAGTCGAGGCTCCATCCACTGCAGTACCGGCGGCAGCAACTGAGTTGCTGTCCAACGGAGGAAATCATCCCGGACCCGGCTGGGTGCCATTAAAAAAGAAAACCGAAGAAGAAACTTATTTTGTTGGCGGAAAAGGTAAAGCGAAGAAGAAAGGACAACGACGAGGAGGAACCTTGTCTTCAGCGACTCCATCGAAGATCAGTATACCACTAGGTATCATACATACCCTGTCGTCACTCGCAATTGCGCCCCCTGCGACAACTGCCGAGATTCCTATGACCATCGAGGAAATTAAAAAGAAAATCGATTGGTTCGAGGGTACGTTATCAGCTCACAATGCTGTCTTTGGCACTGAAGCAAGCTTGGTGTTCAGCCGACCAGACAGCCGCTACAGGAGAAAATGTAGCACGTGTAGAAGCAGAATTAAATCGAATAGGTCATATGCCCCCAACAATGGGCAGAAGTGTAACCGCATAGTTATCTGTATATCCCATGTATGCTATATATATTTGCAGTCTAGTACTTATTGTATTGTATACTTTAAATTGAAAGTCCGATCATCCCGACACCGCAAAGGATGGCTACACCTTCTGCGCCCCACGAGATTGTCTCCGACTCGCAGCCCATGTCAGCCAATGGATCTCCTGCTTCTGACCATGAGTTACTCGATATGCCCCGCGACGATGTTCCACTCGAATCATCTGGTCAATATGTACCTTCCACAAGAGAAATTGAACTTGAGATGCTACTCCGGCAACGGGACGCACAGAATGAAAAATTGACGGTAGGGCTATTATGGTACTCTTTCCATCCAAATGGGCCGCTGAAACACGTCCACACACAGATTGAGATGACCACGTTGCGTCGCTTTCTTGCGAAACAGCCTAAACCGTCTACTTCAGAGCCCGTGACTTTGCCTCCTCCCCTGCTTTCGCTGCTGCTTCCGTTTCTGGCAGACCCGTTAGTTGCGGAACCTTCAAGCTCAAGTTCAAACTCGGTGCTGGTGGCGCTCACGCAACGCGCGAAACTCTTGCAAGAGGAGAATGACGAACTTTATGAGCTGCTCAAACATAGTGAGACTGGTAGGCTGAAAGAAGAGGTGCGCGGGCTGCGTCGTGCGATGAAGAGGATGCAGGGCGCGCTCACTGGTGAGTGGCGCGTGCGAGCACCGCACTTTTTTGCATGGAACGATTTCTATTGACATGTCTCTACACTTTTAAAGAATCCCATGGAATCATTAAAACATTATCGTGCGCGTCTCTGGCCTGAACGCTTACGTCAATCCACTGATATAATCACGTGACAGGACGGAGCTGGACAAATGCTATGAGGCGTTTTCGCGCACGTCAGACGTGTTCCCGTCCGACGGACCCTCCCCAACATATTCGGATGCCTCCGCACATGCCAGAGGAACCACCAATCATGCACCCTCCAATTCATCCTCCGGTGGGCGACCCATCCCGACAGGTCCACGTGCGCAAAAGCGGCCGCGGCTTTCGCATCCGTCCGTCTCTCCACAGCAACCACCGAGGCCACTCCCTACCCCACATCGCCGCTCCGCCTCTCCGCGCCGGTCTCACACTGCTTTGCCATCCAATGCCCGACATGGCAGTGCATCATTGAAGATGGAAATAGAGGAGGATAGCAGGGGGCGAGGGCGGGCGACGCCGGATAGGGACAGGGATCGCGATAGACCTCGAGAACGGGGCCGTGAACGGGATAGAGATCATGAGCGGAGGGAGTTGCACCCATACCAGGGATCCCGGAGATCCAGAGAGAGGGACAGGGAACGGAATAGAGAGCGGGACCGAGACCGGGAGCGTGTTGGACGACGAAACGGCGGGCGTGACAGACGGGGAGCGAGGGGAAATCCAGGCACAAATGGGACAAGTGGCAGCAGGGGACTGGTGGAGAGGATGGGTTTATAGGGTCGTGGTCAGGAACAGTTTCCGTGTCCATGGAATGTTCCTGAAGACCTCCAAGTAATATTTGTGCTCAATTAATATTAGTAATTAGTAACTGTACTTTTGAGCCACTGATAATCGTCGAGATCAGTTCTTCCTTTACGCCACCGATCACCGGCCACTGCTGTCCATGCTAAACCACGTGTTGTGTGGCGTCACTTGTAAACGAACACTCGCAAAACATTTATGGTTGACAAGATGTAGAATTATTGTGGGCAAGAATATATCAATATATGGATGCGTGTACGGTAACAACGATAACCGATGCATGATGCTTTAATACCAAGTTAATTTATTTAACGTCTTGAATCCCGTGGCATTGCGCTACCGTATGATGGATTCTCCCCAACCTCCAAACAGCTCGGGCCCGGAAAGATTATGGCGCACGTGAGGCGACCGATGCAAAGTCCACGTGTAAATGCTGCCTCAGTGTGAGGCTCATGATGTAGTCTTTGTGTCAGAGACGCGACTCTCCTTTGTGCGTGGGGGCCAGCCACCACGCGAAGAGAAGTGCGAATCATATGTGACATGCGTAGACTGCGATGGTGGCGGAAGTGTGCTATTAGGGCCGTATGGCAAGGGCGGGCTGACTGCAGGATAGGCGGATGTCTGAGTGGAAGAAGACACGTGTGGCTTGTGGCCCTTGGACGCCGTTGCAAACTCGTCTCTGTCAATCCACTTTGGGGCGTTGACAGTGGTGCTGGGTGCTGAAGACGGTTTGGGTGGCTCCATGAAACGAGAGAGGAGACGAGGTGGGATGGGGGGTGGAGGGGCGTTGGATTTGGTGGGCAAGAGCAGACGATGGGTACTGCTGCTACGCGTGGATGCGTTTGGGGCGTCGTTGGGCATTGAGAGTAAAGAAGGTAACGAAGAAGGGAGGGTCTTTATATGACTCTAGCGTGCGCAGTTGAGCCCAAGTGGAGGTTATATTGCGCTGCAACCCATAAAATATTACTACTGCGATCGCGATAATAACTCGTTTGCCTCCGCGGCCGCGGTTTTCCGAGACTGTCTCTGCGACCCATGTTCGCCTCCAAACTCTATAAATCACGCCCTCATGCAGATGTATCGGCTCCAACTTCTTCTAAAATTTGTGGAGCAGGTTCTCCGTCACCGTCACCTGGGTACACATGTTTGCTCCAAGTTCTAAATTTGTTCTCCTTGTTTCCCTTCCCCTCTTTGCTTGTTCAATCCCGTTACACCCTCCCCGAGACGCTCTGGGTTATGTCACCCCTCAGGCCATCTTTGACGCCAAGGTTGACACGCCAGCATCTATAGACGACGTCCCTTCGCTCGAAGATGTCCCAGACGCTCCACCACCCTCGATAACCACAATATGGTTCGCCCCAGAAGAGACTTTAGCTCCATCGCCAAATCCTTCTGCCCCTCCTATCGTAGCTGCATATTACCCTGACTGGTCAGCCTCCAAGCTCCCCCCGGAGATGGTCGACTTTGACAGGCTGGACTGGGTTGACTTTGGTAAAGATCACTCTTGTCTTGCCCGATATATTCGACCCTGATCCTTAATCCTGGACAGCATTTGCGGTTCCGGACCCGATAACTTTTACACCCAAGTTGGACGATGGCTCTGGTGACTTGCTTAACCGTCTTGCGACCGCCGCACATTCCAAAAATAAGTTTGTCAAACTCAGCATCGGGGGTTGGACAGGCAGCGCGTAAGTACTGCTAAACGGCATGTAAACGCTTCTTATGTTCGTGAATTAGACACTTCTCTGGCGCTGTCAGTGACCTAAATAGGCACAAGTTTGCTGCAGACGTTGCCACTCTCTTCTATAAATACAATTTGGACGGAATTGATATGTACGAAGCTTCTTCATTCGATCTTCCCTTGCCATCGACTCTGACGAGATGCCGACCAGTGATTGGGAATATCCCGGCGAAGCTGGCGCGGCAGGAAACACTTTTTCCCCATCAGACACCGCCAATTTTCTTTCATTTCTTCAGCTCTTGCGATCCCTGCTCCCAGAGGGGGCTCGTATCACTGCTGCTACCCAAGTATGGCCATTCGTGGACGCCAATGGCGAGCACATGAAGAACGTGACTGCTTTTGCACAAGCACTTGACTGGATCCTTTTAATGAACTACGACGTCTGGGGTTGTGAGTCACCAAAATTTGCAATCACAGCGCCCGCGGCTAACAGGGACGTATTGAATAGCATCGCAAAACCCTGGTCCCAATGCCCCGTTGAGCAACGCCTGCGGCACCTCTACACAGCCCGAGGCAAACGCCCACGCGGCCGTTTCGAGCTGGAACACAGCCGGCTTCCCAGCGGCGAAAATTCTGCTAGGTCTTCCGGCATACGGATATGTTTCAAGGTCTACCGAAGAAAACTTACGCTCGCGACGTCGCTCACCAGCCAATCCAATCTCACCAGCGGTCCCTGTGATACTTAGCCCGAACCCGAAGAACGGAGAGGGCGTCGAATTGTTCAATGTAACCACTCTTAATCCAACCCCGAATATCGTCGTCACTAGTGAAGCGGGCAGTGCCGACTCCGGCCAAGTTCAGTTCTCGGCCTTGATTACGCAGGGTGCATTAGTCAAGAACGCGCCGGGTGCATCCCCTCGCTTCGTAGGCGCAGGCGGCTTCGCACGGAAGTGGGACGCGTGTTCGAGTACAGTGAGTTTGTTGATTGACATTTGCATATGGCATCGGGATTTTGACCTGGTGTACAGCCATACCTCCGCTCGGGCAGTACGCAGCAGATTGTCACGTATGATGATCCTGAGTCTTTAGGTTTGAAAGCAGCGTTTGTCAAGCAGGCAGGTCTCCTGGGTGTCAACATGTGGGACGTGCATGGAGATACCCGGGAGTGGGACCTGATCGATGGCATTCGCCGTGGACTGGCACTGAGCCAAGGAATTTCCTGATGACAAGGCCCAATTTGCTGCAGAATCATCAACTACAGCAATTTTTGGCCTTTTGTGGTTATGGGGCAATACATTTCGCCCCAATCGATAGTTCATAGCATGTAAATATTTCCCTTGAGGTATCCAAATTAGAAAAGGCATATCAAGAAGCTCGAGGCTTGGCAGTCTCGAACCTCTTCGAACCTGGTTCACACAAGCTTCCCTGGTCCAAGCATTGATGTAACGGAGTGTAACGGGGCTCCATCGGAGTCCCATATGAAGGCCCAGTGATTGAAACTCAGCTGATGATAATGTGTATATATGCTATCAAACTCTCTGAGTTTTCCTTTTTGGTAGCTCGGTGGGTTTCCCCCTTTATCTGCTGTTAATGGCTGAGCACTTCCAGTGACACCCTACAACGTCGAAGTGGGCCGTGGCTCGTGTGTACCTCCTCGCGCCTATTAGGCGACTGTGGGGCAAACTGAGCAGTGCTAAGCTCTACCTCTGGGTGGTCGGTGTTGATGTGCATGAAGCACTAGAATCAGTCTGTTTGATCCTTTTCATTTTTATTTTTATTTTTGTCCTTCTGCCAGTGCTGCTGGATTTTGCCGCATATATGCTCTTCTCTCCTTTCTCCATGTCATTTGACAGGGCTGCTGCGATATTATGAAGAAACGTGTCTGTGTAGGGGTTCAGGATCAGCCTGTACCCCCTCCAAAGATATATTTCCATCATATCTCGAATATAACTATAATAAGCAGCTGGTAATCTCGCGTTCCATATAACTAAACTCGGGGATTCGGTATATTCTGCATATCTTGCAGAGAATCATTGGTTCTACATCTACCAAACTAATGTTTTCCATGCGCAGTTTTTCAGCAATTAAAAAAAAGATTCTTTTTGTATATTTCATATAAATGATGTCGCCCCTGCCCCTCTTTCACAAGATTTGACTGATGCATACATTATCTTTGGGCGGTTTGCCAATGTACATTGTTGGGAGGGTAATTTGCTCCTTTCCGGCTCATCATGTATGCTACATATCCTGCTTTTCCTTGCTGTGAATTGTATCTCAAATTGGAGGGGAACTTTGTCTTCGCGTGGGTGGACTGATAAGAGTTTGGGGTAAAGAGCGCGGTTAGTCTAAGCTTATTCCAAAGCTCTCCATCTTGTTCTTGTTTTGCCAATGTACAATAATTGAGAATTGATGAACTCGAGCGTTATCAGATTTTTTCTGTATGCCCAGAGACACGGCTCGGGAATTAGCAATACGACAAAACTGATCACGTGCTGGAACATTGTCCGGATCATATTTTCAGAACGCCTCCGGGCAAGATTTGGACAAGAGATCTATTAAATCTCTTAGGGGATAAATGGTATCAAGGTGCCGACCTTCTTTCGATACACGACATAATCATCCCCAAAGAATTGTACTAGGAATCGCTCTTCGCCTGCGCCTCTCTTCAGTATTTGTTCAGCCAGAATGAGCGAGACTCACCGCGGATACGGTAGTAAAAGAACCTCCACAAGATTATCGTATACATAACGAAAGATACCGGGTTCTGGAGTACAAGCTGGGTACCCAAGGCCCAATAAAAGAACCCAGTATATGAGGGATGGCGCAACCAGCTGTATTTCTTTTCAGTTACTTTCTCGGTAAAATATCGCGATTCTTACCTATAAATACCATCGGTTACAAGCTGATGGTCTGGTTGTTTCCGAAATGCAATCGGATGAGAAAAGTTCGTCGATGCATGGACCATTGCTGTGGATCTCATAGCTTGTCCTATAAGTGATAGGATAATCCCTGAAGAGAGGTTTCATCTCCAACAGAGAATGCAATGACAAGAATAGATACCTGCTTGCGAAACGTATGGCAGAGATTTCGCAGAGGGTTTGATATATAGTGTGATGAGATATTCTAGTATAGCTGTAGAATGAGCGATATGATACATGGCACCGTTATTTAACAGAAAGGCTTCAAAACGGATTAGAAGGAACCAAACTGATGCTAATAAGTTAAAAATTAAACACACAGTCGACGCTACACTTTTCCAAATTCCACCCAGCCGTAACGGCAAACTCGCCCCAATGAAAGGCGGACCATGCAGCGAGGAAAAAACTGAGCTGGTATGTAGCCCACCACCATATACCCCCGCCTATTAAAAACGTGAAGGCACCCAGTGCAAAAACAGAACCCAGAAGAAAGGAAATAAGAGAGGCAACCAGAGGAGTGTTTGGTATTGTTCCAAAGGCTTGCGGTAGTCCTACGCGCGGTACGGTCTCGAGAGGATGGCGGTTCACTTCGACACGCCGACGCATCTCTGCTTCGAACCGATTGTCCTGTTCGTTCTCATCTGTGGCCATACTTGCTGAAAAGAAATACACAACAAGTTCTGTTAAAGGTCATTGAAAAACTATTGAGCGCTAGCACTTGACCGCGGAAGCTTTTTTTATTATGCAGTTTATTCGTCGACCAGCTGCCCAATGTTTGTACTTCTCCCAGAACACAATACGCCGATATACCTCACAACAACGACATGACTCGCAAGCATCGGATACTCGTAATATTGCCCTAGTGGCGCATATAGGTTTGTATTTTAGCTGTCCTATTAGACAAGTCTCCTTTTAATGTTTTTGCCTTAGATTCTGGAAAGACAACTTTGACTGAATCCATACTGCTCACATCTCATTACTTGTCAAGTCCTGGTTCTGTTGACACAGGCAGTACAACTACTGATTTTCTTCCCGCCGAACGAGAACGCGGGATTACTATTCAATCCGCTAGTATTCCTGTCAAGTGGAAACACTATACGTATAATCTTGTTGATACCCCGGGTCATGCGGATTTTGGCATGGAAGTTGAAAGTGCTAGTCGTGTGGTCGACGGTGCTGTTGTTCTGTTAGATTCTGTGGAGGGTGTAGAGGCGCAGACGAAGGGTGTCTGGAGACAGCTCGATAGGTGAGCAATGATATCAAGGTAAGCTTGGTGCTCTGATCAATGCCAGTTTTCAACTGGTTTCAGATATAATGTACCAACACGCCTCATGTTCTTCAACAAATTAGATCGTCCTGGAGCCTCGCTGAATTCTTCTTATTTATCTTTACTCACCAACCGACTCCACCCACAGCCAATTGTCCTCACTATTCCTATAGCTTCATTTAACTCCATAGATTATGCTTCTGCAGAGTCTGGGATTCAAGGGATAGTGGACCTTATCAACTGGGAGGTGTGGAAGTCAACAGATGAGGGGTGCATCCGTATCCCGCTACCTAATACCGCCCAAGAGCTGTCTGAGAACTCGCCGTTCCCTCCTTCTCACCCCCTGCTATCCCATCTCATCCCTGCGAGAACGCAACTTCTGGAGAGTCTAGGCATGCATTCAGAGGCCCTGTTTGACCAACTGCTTGCACTCCCGCCTGGCCCATCTGCGTACCTTTCTGTGTCAGCTGTCACCCTCATGCCATACCTGCGCGAGATGACCCTTCGACGGCAGATTTTACCTATTGTATGTGGATCAGCCCTTAAGCATATAGGAACAGAGCTTCTTCTGAATTATGTCGGTGCTTTGCTGGCAAACCCGTTGGACGTAGAACTCTCTAATGCGGCTCACCCCGATCAAGTGCAGTTGTTAGCTTGGAAAGTAACTTGGGACAAAAGAAGGGGTTGGATGACCTTTGTCCGGATATATTCGGGTATGTCAGCAAACCTGATCAGGGATCATCTGCTCACCTTGTTCCTAAGGCACATTAACCAAAGGAATTACCCTCCTGAATATAAGCAGGGGTCAACGAGAACGGGTATCCAAACTCTTGCTCTTATATGCGTCACAACCTGAAGAGATTGACTCGTTGCCATTCGGATCTATTGGCGTTATTCTTGGCTTAAAGCATACGCGTACTGGGGATACCCTAGTCTCTGCATTTGGTCCATCTGCCAGTAGCCCTATTACCTTGCGAGAAATAACTCCGCCTCCAGCTGTTATTTCGGCCTCCGTGATTCCGAATTCGCACTCGGATTTGCAGCCAGTTCAAGAAGCCCTCTCGTCTCTTACCCGAACTGATCCTTCCGCCCGCGTCGAAGAACAGGAAGGGCAGCTCTTGATTCATGGCTTGGGTGCCCTTCATTTGGAGATCGTGGAAGGGCGGTTGCGCGATGAATGGGGGGCCCAATTTCAGTTTGGAAAACGGAAAGTAAGTTATCGTGAAGGCTTTTCGTCTTCCGAAATTACCACCCAACGAACATGGTCAACTCAAATTGCTGGTCAACCTGTGTCAGCAAGCATTTCTGCCGCCATAAGATCCTTTAAGGAAGGAGAGGTGGGCTCCCCGTTGTGGGGAGAGAATATTGTCGTAGATCGTGACGGCCTTCCCTTGCCATTCCCAGAGTCTGTCAGGGATTCGCAGAGCCTTTTGAGCTACCTCGTCCAAGGGCTGCACAGCACGTTGTCAAACTCCCACCATACTGGCCTTCCTCTATCGCATTTACACATCACAGTTCATTCTTACACTCTTTCAGCCACGTCACCTCCTTCTGCGCTCGCTGGGGCTAGTTCGCATATTCTTCGTGAAATTCTGGGCGAAACTGGCATGGGACCCTTGTTGGAGCCTTATGTCAGAGTTAAAGTGGAAGTAAGCGAAGAATGCATCGGCAAAGTCGTAAAAGACCTTACCGAGCACCTTGGTGAAATACTTGACCTTGGTGCTGGGTCGACAACGGGCTCCTCCGCGTATGAGGCCCAACCTTATTCAAGGGATGGCTTGTACATTCCACCAGATTGGCTAACGCCATGCTCCGCTCTTTCTACCAGCAATTCCTCACAGGTTGTTCGTTTAAAACGGTCTATTCACGCCATCGCGCCATTAAGTCACATGCTCGACTACTCAGGTCGGCTGAGGGCATTATCCGGCGGTCATGGCTTGTTTGAAATGTCAAATGAAGGCTTTAGGGAGGTTGGGGAAGCCAGAAAAATTGAGATTCTTAGAGAGCTTGGCAGAGCATAAAGTAGATTAGACATTCCGTTATAATAAAATAATAAAACTAAGGGTCTCCTCTCCGTTCGTCCGCATCGCCAAGAAAAACATCCCCTTCATTCTCGTCTTCGTCTGCACTTCCAGCCCGTTCATCGCCTGCAGATTTGAGAACCTGGCTGAAAGCCATCATTCCACCCTCGTCACTAGATTCACCCTGGTCTTCTGGTTCCGCATTGTCACTGTGGTCAAACAGGGGAACTTGAAGTCTAGAAGGTGGAGAGGCAGGCGTTGTGCTCCGTCGGGGATCAAGATCTGGAAGGAAAAGAGGTGTTCGTGCTCGAATTGACACTGCTGGGGTCCCTTCACGCGATTCTGTCGGGTTTTCCGAATGCCTTGCTAGGGAAGGAACAACCGATCGCATTCGGGACTTGTTCCGTAATGGTGGCCATGGTTCAATGATCAGACAAAGACATCGATCGTAGATTGTGAATCCTTGATAGGTAACCTTCATCGATAGTTTCGGTTTTTCTTCTTCCTCGTCATCCGCGTCGAGATCGAACACTGATGAAAGGTTAGGCTCTGGATCTGGAGCAATCGTGTCGTCCTGGATATTTGGAGCCGTGGCTGGTGACTTGTCTCTGACGACGTCTTCTTCTGGGTCTTGCTCCACTTCCATAGGATTGTAGTCTGAATCAACCATCGCAATGTCGTCTCCATCTCCATCTCCATCTCCATCTCCATCTCCATCTCCATCTCCATCTCCATCTCCATCTCCATCTCCATCTCCATCTCCATCTCCATCTCCATCTCCATCTCTTTCACGGTACCCTCCTTTCAAGACCTTTCTCTTTCTAAGTGTCCTACTCGCTGTTCTTTCCTGCGCAGATTCAGAAATAGCTTCGTCCCCGTTCTCTTCAAGCGCTTCATTTTCGTCGCTGTCTGATATTCTTGTCCTTTTTTTCGACTTGGAGTGTGTCTTCGAGGCAGATTTCGTCGATGAAGGCTTGGATTTCACTCCATTATGCTTTCGACTTTTTGGACCGGATGGCTGTTGGGGCTCCACGACTGGTGTCTTTGGGGTCTGTACAGGTGGCGAGCAACGAACAAAGTTGCGACTCTAGAGTTTGGGTGTATCAGTAGAGGTAGAGCTTACGACATGGCAGAGACACCAAAACCTTTATTAAGACGGCATGCGGTTCATTCTTACGAAAAAAATAGGCAAATTGGTAGGTATCTACAAAAGCCCATGCTTCACTATGAAATGTTAGACAATTTCAATAAACATACCTCCTCTGTGAACGTCGACCGTTGCTTTCTTTGCACTGGCCCCCCCTGAGTTATGCAAGTTGTTCTCGGCTTGAAGTTTGGGACCTATACTAAGGTGTCAAACAATTGATTCCCTGTTTCACTCGCGCTGGAGCGTTATACACCTACAGAGGTCTGAGATCCTCTAGGACGCGTTGTAGTGTGT
>QLPG01000226.1:0-29625 GCA_003314385.1 Gomphus sp. MG54 | reverse complement strand
GCTTTCCAACTGCTTGATTTCAGACTGCGCTCCCGCACCATGGCAACCTTGGCACTCCAACCACTCGCCTCGCTTTCCCAACTGCCCCGACGCGAGCTGCGAGGCCGAAGCGCTCGGACACTAGCATCCTCAACCTGAGTCTCATCAACCTCGAGCTCCCCATGTTGGGAACCATTGTCAAGACCGAACTGTGACTGAGAGTCCCCGACCCATCCACCCATGCGACCTCCGGGAAAAGCAAATGCAGAAGACGCCAACGTCAAGACCGATGCGTTATCCTGTGGGGGAGACGAAGGTCTAGGATTATATCGAGGGTGGTGAGAAGTGTGTAGTGGTGCCTGGACAGTGCGAGGATCTGGCGAAAGACTTTCTGATCTGGACGCTGGTGTAGTAGGAGGAAGGGCAGAAAACGTAATAGAGGTCGAATTCGAGACGGCATTACTAGTTGAGAATCGAGGTAACGCAACATGTGGAGTTGAGGGAGTGATCGGTGTGGGTGGGGCCTGCGCGATATGAGCCATGCCATTGGTTCCAAGGTCAATAGATATTAGAGTGGTAGGTTTCGTGCTAGCTGTGACACTTTTGAAAGTGCGAGGGTCAGATAAGTACGATGAAGAAGAACGCGAAGGAGCGGGAGAGGGTGGAGATGTCGGAGGTAGAGGGCGTATAGAGGCATCGTCGTCCGCCTCGGGGTTGGAAGGAGACCAGGTGGAAGAACGTGAGGAACGCGGGGGAGTGGAACGTCCTATATGGGAGGTGTCGTCATCATTGAGTATGATGTGGTTACCCTCAGAGTGGCGAACCGGTATCTCGAGCTGTTGCAGCGTAGAAGCTCGAGGGCGCTCTCCAGGCATGCGAACCGGCGGCTCCTTGACTGCGCGAACAGGCTCCCTGACTGCACGAACAGAGCCACCTAATTTCTTCTGCAGCCATCCAATGATAGGTTTACTGCTCTGGCGTTTGACCCGTTTCTGGGTGGTCATAGTCAGTAGAAAGGCGAGGTCTCGCGATGGCAGTGTGGGTGCCTTGAGTACCACATGGTGATTATGTAACGAGAAGAGCATATGTCTTGCCATTTACATTCCAGGGTGATAATTTTTTTATCTAAATCGGCTGGGATCGGTTCAGATTCTTTTCAAGACTTCTTCTACCACTTCGGTCGTGGTTGATCTTCCCCCTAGATCTGGCGTCAGAACCTCCCCTTGCCTTAACACGGAGTTGACCGCATTTTCGATAATCTCTCCTCCTTCGTTGTATCCCAAATACCTTAGCATCAACGCAGCTGAGCGGATGGCAGCCAGTGGGTTGGCTTTGTTCTGCCCTGCAATGTCTGGAGCGGATCCATGCACCCTAACCGACAGAAGTCAATGAATAGGCTCGGTAAACCGGATCTATGACAACGAACGGTTCGCCCATAACAAAGGTGTCGCCAGCATTCACGGAGGGTACCAAACCCAGAGAACCCACCAATGCAGCTGCAGCATCGCTGTGATGGGAGTTAAATAATTTGGTCGTTTCCATGCCGGAAATGACTTACGACAAGATATCACCATAGAGATTTGGTGCCACAAGGACATCATATATCCTGATTGTGCATTAGGATACGAATTAACATTACAAGGCAGAGCTTTCATGTGGTAAGGACAGCCTCACCCGGGCTCTCTGAAAAGCCTGCATGGGAAATCAGCAATCAATCCGGCAGATTAATGGTGAAACCAACCGGTATACGGCACTGTCTACAAGCTGTTCGGCAACCGTCACTTCATCGTACTTGTTTCCGGATTCTGGTAATGCAGGAACGCCACGAACGGTCTCGCGGAAAAGACCGTCGGTGACTGACAATACATTGGATTTATGAATGATGGTCACATGCTGCCCCAAGACATCCTGAGCGACCGAATAGGTAAACAATAACAGTCGGTGCGAACCTTCCTTGGTCTGGCCAATGCCAAATCAAAGGCAGTTTTACCAATCCTTCTAGAGGCACGCTCAGTAATGAGACGTGTAGCTCGGGCTTCTTTACCCTCCCCAGTGCTAGTTAGTGTTTCATCCTTGACATACTGTGATGGGAGAGCATGAGATAAGCACGCGATTGAAAGGATGGGAGCTACCAACCAGACACTCGGTGTTCTCTCTTACGACAACTAGATCCACCGTCGAGGGCTCATTCAGATCGGCAGACACCTGTTTGGGTAATATAAATTGAGCATTGGTTCATGTAGGCTTGGGTTACAAGGATACGCGCCGCTTTTACAGGCCGAATATTGGCGTAGAGATCGAGCTTTTTGCGTAATGCAACAATGGGCGACGTATAACCAGTTACCTTACGTGAAGGGGAACTTATGATACGACTGTCAACACACACAGATGGAATCTGATAATGTCCTCAAAATACCTAACTGCACCAAAAAGGGCGCAATCGCACTCGTCGCGCAGGATCCTAGCAAACTCGTGTTACACATCGATTGACTAAAACTATCATATTGATATTCACCGGACTGTTTCTTCAGGTAGGGCCTCGCCATGTTTCGTGAAATACTCGAAACCTGCGTCCAAGTCAATAAACTCGGGTGCTGGTATTCTGGAACCCAGAGCCAATATGGCATCGCGTGCAGCCTCAGGAATCGACGTGAATAAATCAGCAGAGAATAATTGCTGTGATTGCGGCTGTATCTACCGGCAAGACCTCTCGACCGATGCCATCTGCTGGCAGGAGGCCGATTTTAAGAGACCGTTTGGCAAATCCCATGTACGTTCGTAGCGCCATAATTGGACCTTCGATAGGATAGGACTTGACTTCATGTTTAATAATGACGCTGGATGTGAGTGTTTGACGATACTGACCAAATCCAGAAAAAAAAAACAGTGACCGGATTTGATCACGCCCAGGTTATAGGCGTTCGGAGTCAAAACTTTATTAAAGTGAAGGTTTGATGCACAAACGCCACGCAACCGAGCCCTTTTTTATGTATTTATTTCGAGTACAAGAATTGTGATGTTACACTACATCGAATAAAAAAATGGGCCTGCCCTCCAGGGGCCCCATATCCTTGCGGTCTCTGCCGATGAAACCGACGACGGACTGGATGTAACCCACCGACGTCGCGACCGTGCCGTCCTGACCCCCCAGGAGCCATCGACTACTCCCCAATACCATGAGTCGCATGTGGGGTAGAAACTTTGTAAATTAATCGCTTGCCGTTATGCGAGATGCTCGTACAGTGACTTGGAAAGTTAAACAAACAAGAAAGCGTAAATGTGATACAGAATACGAAAAGGCAAAGAATATCAAGAGTTGGATGGTCCGAATAGTCTATGTTATGGATGGTCCGCCGTGGGAATAGGCAATGTGAAAACTCGTGAAAAGGGTGACTTCAACGGGGAGAGGAGTGGCCTACAATATTGTTTCGATAGACATACACATTGTAGGAAGGTGGTGTAGGTGTCCGGGACATCACCCTAGATCTAGGATCATCATACACGGAAGTGGACTTCGAGTTATGGTCTAACACGGAAATAGAAGGGAGACGTAATGCAACGCGGGACGAAGGAATACGGGTGTCGGTTCCTGTGGATATACGAGGAAGCGGGGGAAGGGATGGCAGGCTTACAGGTACCAGCGCGTTTGTGGGAGAGACAGAACGAGTGGGCTTGCGATATTCGGTGGACGGGGCCGGGAAAGTATACGGGTGTCGTCGACGGACGAAGGCTGATATGGGTTGATCTGCTTTAGACTTGGTGATCCTAGTCATACTCAATTTTGTTGTTTGATCGTCCGAGTGTCCCAAGGAAGCCCGCCTGCTCATGGGAGGAGATGCAGAGCATGCCTGAAACACACCCATATCCTGTCAGCTTCAAACCAAAAGTCATATTGAGTATAAATTATGTTACCCTAAAAGGATCCGGCGACCGATGTGAATGATTGGGATAACTCGACAAATCATCAGGTAAGCTACGGCGTCTGGTAAAATGCTATGACGGATATTGCACAACAAAGTATTAATTTGGATTCAGTGACACAAAGCATATAACTTACGTTGGAGTAATCGTAGGGGTTGTAACGATTGGAAACACTTTTGCGCCGGGAGGTGGCGAAGTCGCCGGCGACAGGTGAAGAACGCGAGATGACAATGGAGGGAGAATGAGATATGTTCAAGGAACGAGTCGCCGATTCTGTGTGGGTCAGAAATTCGCGAGAGGCATGAGAAGGTGGCAGAGAGCACGAATGAGAGGAGGTGACAAATGAGGGTGATGCTGTATAATGAGCGTAGTGTTGGGCCTCCGAGCTGTCTTCTTCCTCTAAGTCTAGAGAGTCGAGGAGTTCCACAAAGGACGGGAGAGGTTGAGACATTGCTGCGTAGCGTCGCTGGGATGAACGAGAGTGTATCTTTCTGCTTTCCTGAGCATTTCGTTGGGTGCTTATAAGCAGAGTAAAGGCGTAGCCCATGGTGACATATTGTTCGTCGACCATTCCATTCGGGCATTGTTGTGACGACTCCAAGATCGACAAAGCGCCGTCACTCAGTGTCGTTAGTGGCCGTAGCATCATTGCAGATCTAGATCACTGATCGTCGTCATTGTTGGCATCAACCCGGATATTTGTCACGCTGTGACGGTGGCCCAGTGGTGACCAACGAGCTACATCATTGTTCATTCCCATCGTCTCCCACACACTGGATCATACAGTTGCGAGGGAACTCTTGGCATTTCTTGCCAGTTGCTGTCCTCACCGCCATTTGTATCTATTGACCTCTGACTCCACACCGTACAATACTGCCCCTGGTGTCAGGTAACTCACAAGTGACTAATCTTGTAGGACTGGGCACAACGGACCATGTGTTAATAATGGCTATCTCCTAGCAATTGTAACCCAATGCACGTCTGACGGTTTCACAATTAGCCGAGGAAGGAGGCTGGAACATGATCCCTTCAATCTCTATTCTACCTGATGACACCAACAATAGCATGCAATGACGGTGGTAGGACCAGAAACAGCCATCCGCACCTCTATAGTAAGGAAACACAACAGTCAATTAACCATACAGCCATGCCGCCTCACTTTCTGTCCTGTCGCCATTAACGTAGAAGAGTGGTGATAGATGCATGGTCGAACACCCTACTAGTCCAGGATCCAAGGACGGCTCTGATTGGGTTGGGTGTATAACATAACCAGAGCGAGAGTGACTGATGTATTCCTACTTATGTAACCATTGTTACAAAAACATCATCTTGTCTGTTGGATTTCACACATCTTACATACTGAGCCGGAGACTCGGAAGGTGAAGCTTCCTGCAAGCTGGAAAATTTCTTGGCCAGGACGGATCTGTCCCGAATGCTCCTGGACAGCCTCAGTACGTTCCGGCTGGTGTAATAATATACACTGGGTACCATCCGGGCTCCAGACGTCATCGATCAACCTGTTACGGAAAATAATCAATAACCGTCCTCATACGTGGTCAAGATAACAAAATTAAGCAACCTATAGTATCATCAATGGCATGATAGATCAATCGATGGTCTGGTACCCTACTGGTAGTTCGCAGCCACAATAATGATGAACGCTTCCGCTTCACGAGATACATCAAATGTAAGCAGTACTACTAATCGGGAGGAGCAAGAATGACCAGTACATCGTAACCTAAAATGGCAAAACTCTGTTGTAAAATCCAAACTCCGAAAAGTCTTGAAGATGTCATGTACTACTTGCGAAGACCAAACAGACAAGGAAACGGATCCACAAGTCATCACAAACCCTAACACACAGCCATTCCTGGCGCCATCACTGAGTTCTATAAGGCCCTCTGTGATTATCGAGTTCTGCACAAGAGTGTGTCAGAGGCTGACTATTGTACTGGCTGTTCTGACGTATCACCGCTTTGCAGTGCCGATGGTGAGATGTGAATCTGGAGGATCTAACAGCACGTCTTATTTTGTCTAGGCTACACAGAGCAACCTGGACCCTAACTGAACTGATGTTAACCTTTCCCCCTCCAACCCTCACGTCGGTGTCCCTGGTACCTCTGGACTCTCCGGAAACCGGGGGTCGCTTCCGCGTGTGGCTTCTTTCTGAGAATGACCCGGCGCTACTGTGGGATCGTAAGACCGAAGGAGGTTTTCCGGAGATGAAAGATCTGGTTTGTATTGATTTTTGGTTTCGGGTACTACCCTGACTGAATTTAATTTAACTGGATTCATATTCAGAAACGACGAGTGAGGGACTGTATAGACCCGGGGCGTAGTTTGGGCCATTCCGACAAGTGATATACAGTTGTAGTTAATGTATACTGTAATCGAGCACATGGCCATTTTCAATTGAATATGGCAATCACCCATCTGGCAATAATCACATTGGCTAATGTCAGAAAGTAACGCGTGACGCTAGTTACCGAACGCGTTTCTTTTGATTCTTTCACCGAGATGAGTTCGAGTGAGGAACGTTTGGCATCCCTGATTTCCAAATGCAAATCATCCAGTGGGTTCCTCGCTGCTTTCGGCGTCGTATCTTATCGAATCCATGTTGTATGGCAGGCGACGTTGATGCTAAAGTGGACGCACTGTCAAAATTACAGGCCGAATTCGAGGCTGGAGTAGAGGCAGGTTCAAGTCGTTTATGCTGATTCAAAGAAACTAAGACAAGACTTGTAATTGCAGCTCTTCGATGCCGATGGACTAATTTCCGCCCTCAAAGCTTGTTTGCGAACACCTAACCAACACCTTAGTACTGCAACGCTATCTGCTATCCTACCACTCTTTCCATTGCTTGTCCAGCACACTTCATCGCCCACTTATGTCTCCTCGTCCTCCAATGCAACCTCTTCTGCCGACTCTGCAATTCTGCGCCAAGCCTTGAACGCGTTCTTACCTGCCGGTGGCGTAATTGAAAGACTCGGAGATAACCGAGAGAAGGCAAGAGAAAAGGCAAAGGATGTTCTTGTCGCTATTGGCACCGTTGTTTTCAAAACAAATAGCGTTTCCCCTCCTAGCTCGTTTCGAGGCAAAGAAGGCAAAGGAGTTGAGACCCCTCTACAGATATATGAGCGTTGTTTGAGAGAACAGGGTTTGGCAAGCAAGAGCTGGCGAGTCAGAGAGCAGGTATGCTTTGGTTATCCGCCAATATACAATATCTAAATCTGATTTCCAGTCCATATTGACACTGGTTCAACTACGACGTAGTCACTCACTATTTCCTCTCCGACCTTTCCTATCCCCTCTTGTGGACGCTCTCGAAGATGGAGATGGCGCAGTCCGTGAATGTGCCCGACTGTCTGTTGTGGAGATATTCACTGGTCAAGGAGTAACTGATGCTGCACGCACTGATTTGAAGAAGGAGATGACCAAGAAAGGCGTCCGTAAAACGATTGTCGACAGTGTCCTAATAAAGTTACTAAGCGGGGAAGGTCGACTTACGCCTTCAGGAGACAACGTAGATAGTAAAGAAGACTCACGCCCCTCGATCTTCACAGCTCGCAAACCTACTGCCCCGTTTATGCCTACAACAGGACGGTCTTTAACTCATGGTGCTGTCCCCGACTCGGATGCACCTACTGGGGCTCGTTCCCCCGATACCAATTCAGGAGACGCGGATGTGACACCAGTTTATGTGAGCCTAGTTGTTCTGTCACAGATACATACTAAACTTTGGCAGATTGCGTCGGCCCGAGATCTCGAAAACGAGTTTCTGAGTATGCTCCCCTATTTCGAGGTTAATTTATCCTACCTATCATCCCATTTAATTCTTATTTGAGTTTGCCATTTCTAGGGCAAGGAAACCGAACATAACTGGCTGGCCCGCGAGAAGTCCGTCATTCGAATAAGGGGTATGCTGAAGGGTGATGCATATTCCCGATATCCGGAGACCTTTATAGCAGGTCTCAAGAATGGAGTATTAGAAGGCACACTCAAAGCTGTGGGAGTCAATTTGCACCAGAACTTTGAATATATTCTGATGATAGCCTGACAGCTGGCTAGTCTCCGGACAACCGTCTCTGCAAGCACTTGTTCACTGTATAGCGACCTTGTTGTTTCATTGGCTTCGGGTCTAGACCCTTTCGTCGAAACACTTCTGATACCACTTTTACGGATGGCAGGCTTCACAAAGAAAATCATTGCCGCTCAATCTCAAGAGGTTGTCGACGCAATTCTTATACACACATCTTGCCATCCTCGACAGACTCTCCCTCTTTTATGGGGATGTGTACAAGACAAGACTGTCCAGGCTCGTGTATTCGCTGCCGGACATGTGAAGACTTTCCTGGATTACCATGGGATGCGATCGAAGCATTCTATTGAGTTCTCCGGTAGTGTGGATTTGTTGGACAAGTGTATTCGCAAGGGCCTTGCGGATCCCAACCCTGGTGTTCGAGAGAAAGCAAGGCTTTCATTCTGGTCATTTGAAGCTATTTGGAAGGACAGAGGATTTGCCATCTTAGAGAGCTTAGACGCACCTGCTAGAAAACAATTGCAAAATGCGTGCCCTGTGCCTCTGGACGAACTTGGCCTTCCGAAGTCCTCCACCACCCCTGCGAACAAGAAGTCCAGTATCGCCGCAGCCATTGCTGCTAGCCGCGCGAAAGCAAAACAGATTGCGACAGCTCCCCCGACATTGCGTCATCAAGCTACTGCTGCTTCGCACGCACAAGCAGCAAGGGCAACATCTCCCGCACCCAACAAAAGACCTATCTCTCCCATTATTACTCCTCGGCGTTCTTCACCAACACCCCGAGCAGGATCTCCGTCTTCTTCTCCAAGACCATCGACGCTTCGTAAGAGTACGAACGTTGCAGGGGCGGGCCTTGAGCGTCAGCGGACAAGGTCACCTTTGTCTTCATCACCTTCACCACCGCCTTCACCTACAAATGCCACACATCGGCGCCGTACATCGTCACCCCTTATTACCCAGTCTTTAGCTCGTCCCGTTGTTCAGCAGAATAACGATTCTTCACACCCATCTGGTCCTGGTTCATATTTGAATTCTCGGACGATGTCATCATTACGGACTACTGTTCTCCCGACAGCAGTCTCTAACCAGATAGGAACATCTAAGCACGGTTTCCCTATCGATTCGGAGGAGTCCCTTCTGATGGCCACATCTATTCCTCTTCCCTCAGAAAGTGATCCAACGGACGACGAGTCTGTAAATCTGATGACCTTTTCTGCACCCTGGGAGCTGTCCCATCCCCCCAGTCAATCAGAGACATCTTCGGGCTCTACACCATCTTCCCGTATTGGCCGTATTCCCCCTTCTGTAGTTGAAGATGCCCTGCGTGCCCGAGCTGCCCAAGCAGAAAGCGCAGCTGCGCAACTTTTGGAACTTGTGGACCCCGATGATGGCAATCACCTTTCGCCTATTCCTCCTTCTTTGTTACCCAGTAACAGTTCAACGCCGAAGCCATCCTCCAGGGCTTCGAACGGACCCCCTATAACGCCTGTCAATCAGAACAGTGCCATTATGCGAGAAGCGGCCTTGTTTCAGGATAGTCCCGTTTATAATGGAGCCCCCCCATCGATATTCGAACTAATTGAAGAGCGCAAACATCAAACTGGTTGGTGGCTGAAGAGAATGAGTAGTGCGTGTTGCCTCCCATTTTCTTTACTTGCACTCTGAAATTTTTGTTCTTCAAGTTATTGATCAGGGGGTCACTGTCAACACTGATGTGGCTCAACGAGTCCAGGAGCTTGAAGAATACACGATGGCGCTGGAAAACGGCATCGCCGACTTGTCCGTCTTGCGTAAATTGACTCTTTTGTGCCATCGAAACCCTAGTCATGCCCCAATGTCACCTCCCATGAGTCCTTCTCTCCCCAAGGGTAGGGGTGCCAATGGCGTCCCGATGTCTCCTGCAAGTCCTTCCCCACACACAATATACCCTGGGAAAAGCGGACTCCCTGTCATGATGGGGGACATATGGGAGGGGGGAACACGCGCCGAAAAGCTTTTCAATGCATTATGCACATTTTTGCACCCAAATAAAGTGCGTCTTATATTTTCTGGATATAGGAAAGTTTGGGGTCATTGAAGAAATCAAACAGGACAAGGAGCTTCTTGAGCATGGCTTGTTTGTGCTCTGGGAGATGCTGCCACACCTTGATGGTCGTGACACTGATATATTTGCCCTTTTATTGCGTTTACGCTACGCCCAGGATTTCAACGTGAGTTATATTGCTGTGGCCGATGATGTCAATTCAGTAACGTCACAGGTGGACGAGGGTACTCTCACAATTCGTGACGCTCAAGTGGAACTGATGAACGAGAGAAATTACACTCTCTACGGTCTTTCTACCATGGATCTTTGCTTGAGAGCCTTTTTGGCCCAGTCGATACCGTCACAAGCGTCACACGACGCAAAACTACGAGCACATGCTTTTGGCCTTATCACCATGGCTAAATTCATAATTAGGTTGCCACCAGATATTTTGGAGGAAGAGCTACCCAAGATGAAGCTAACATTGACAGAAGTACGTCACCCCTTCACCTAACCGTAACAATCTATTCGTAGCTTATGGTTATATATAGGCTTACTTAAATTCCGCGGCTATGGTTCGGCAGGCCGCAACGACTGCAATCACAGCTGCACAAGTCATTCTTCAAGACGAGACCCATCTTTTCGCCCTTCTGGAACCGTTGCCTGATGATAAGAAAAACCTTCTCACGTACTTTTTTGAAAAAAACCATGCACGGGGTGTTGTGGAACGCGTCGGCGAAGGCCCAGGGATCTCAGGAATGGAAAACCTCTCAAAAGATATGGATCGGTTGGACCAAAGGATATCCACGCCACCAAGCCACCGAGTTCCTGGACTATGATACCATGACTATGATACCTTGACTATGATATCTTCACATGCCAGCTTGGGCACATTCCCATATTGCAGCCAGTCTGTAGCGTAGCAAATTATTAAAAGGTTGGAAATCGACCGGTTAAGCGGATGAAGTATGCAAGGCCAGACAATATTCCGGCGAGGTGACTAATTTCGCTGATGCCCGTTTCCTGTGAAAGAAATTAAAGATATGTCGTCGCAAATAACAATTTGATTACTCACTTGCTCCGTTACAGCATTGAAAAAATCGTAAGCGAACAAACCAGTAACACAACCCCAAGCGGGAACTGGAATGATACCAAACACCAAAAATTTGGCTTGAGGCGCGACACATGCCATGAATGAAATCACAGAGTATATTGCTCCTGTACTCCTGTTAGACATGCAACACGCAAGAAATAAAGTCTAGACGTACCACTCGCACCATGTACGACACGCTTTTTGTGTAGGACTACCTCGTTGACAAATATCGTGACTAGACTAGATACGAGACCTCCTGAGGTAGGCTCTAATGGTCAATCAATCGATCATTCTGAACAGTGAAAAGTATACCTCCGAGATATAAAGCAAGAAAAGAAACATTACCCAGAATCTGGAGGACGGGTGGAGCCATGAAGTAGAAAGTCAAAGCATTCATAAAAATGTGACTAGTGGCTTGATTGGAGAAACAAGCTGTCAACAATGTCCAGCTGCAAGATTACAAGACTCAGGGAAAACAAAGAGCAAGAATAACAGAGCTTACAATCGACCCTCCTTCCAGTTTTCCCAAGATAGGGTAAAATTCCTTCTCAGTCCGTGAACGAGAGAAAAGTCATTCTCATATTTCTGTGCTGCCCAAGTTAGATAAACAAGGCGGGGTCAAACAAAACCCACCGCTTGGAAGATCCCGACGTTCCAAAGAACATATACAACGCCGTTTAGCCCCAGTACAGTCCACAAGATGACATTTGAAGGTAACCCATTGATAGTCGACTTCGTTTTAGAAAACCAATCTTCGCTCTTGCGAGGTTTGCCTGTTGGTTGATTATTCGGGAAATATATCCTACGAAGATGGACTGCATGGGATTGCGAAAAAGAGCGGCGGATGTAACCACCGTAAGACCACCGTGATGCACAGCCAAAGGCATTTGGGCTGCCATAAGTGCTGTTACTTAAGGGACGTCGAACTATTAAAGGGTATGCTTTGAATATAAGTCCAGCGCTGCACCTAGGAGCAACTAGAGTCATTCGCCTTAAAAGGGCGTCTAGTGCAATCATTGTGGACGCAATTGGCCTTTTTATTTGTTGATATGGACGCGTTTCAATATCCTTATAATAAACCTTCAGCCACGTGATTACACGCGCATCAAGACCAACTATCATGAAGACCGGTGAACCTGCGACACGAGTAGCACTATCCAATCGCACGAATACATTTCGGGAAACACTCACTCCTTCTGATCTACGCCCTCTCAAACGACGCGTTTCCGCTGAATGCAATGGCAGCCAAAAGCGTGCCAGAGTAAATGGTCAAGCAGTTGTTTATGACCAGCGTAAAGCTCCGATATCCAATGATGCTGTGGACAGAGCGTGCACCGCAGACGGGCCACGGAATCGGAACTGTTCGACTTTCGGTGTTCTTCGTGCAGCACAAATGCGACCTCGACGAAACTTTTATAGCGCATCCAGTAGGCTACCGTCTGTTGCATGTATAGACTATACTCATAGAAATTGAAGTTTCTTCTAGACCTGTACTCACGTCATTTGTATCCTCCAATAAATGTGATGTTTACAGACTTCATGCACGGGATGATCCACTCGCGCCTGGATTGCCATTCGCATGTGCATTTACAGGTGGTAAGAATTTCTTTGCAAGCTAGATAATAATTGCTCAGTCTCTTCGACGTATAGATGCCAAACGAGGTGGCGTTCCCCTTTTGGCGTTGGCTACACAAGATGGAACAATAGAGCTACTCAATGTCGGAAAGCGTCAAGAGTGGGATTGCGGTTTGTATGCTGCTCTTTGTCATAGGGCTTTTAAAATAATTTATTTGAGGATAGAGCCCCAGCGTACAACCATAAATGTCCACAACAACGCCATCCTGGACGCAAAGTGGCGCATGGATGATCATTATCTAGTAAGATTATTGCCCTTAACCAAATAGCAAGGTCTGAAGCCGTATATCATACTCAGGGTACCACTTCAGGCGACTCGACTACACGGATTACATGTGTAACGACGCAGCAGTCTCTTGCTGTCCTCGCCCATCACACCAGTTCTGTGAAATCTTTAGATTGGAATCCAGATCATCATGGTGATGCACAAAGTTACTGCTAGAACTTACATCTCACGTACTATGCACTTTGTAGATCTTCTTAGCACTGCTGGTCGCGACGGAAGCATATGCATGTGGGACCTACGAATTGCAACCTCAGGCAAAACAACAGACAGCTGTGAGACTCCGTGTTCATTGCAGGAGGTCGGTCTTATAGACTACATCTAGCATCAACACTTGCGCCAGTTGCTGTCATCCCACATGCTCATTGTGATGTTAGACATCGTGGAATGATGACCAAATCTGTAAGTGGCTTTACCCGTTTTCCTAAACGTCTAATCAGAGGCATCTTTCGAAGCAACCATCTGTCAGGACGGTCACTTCGGTCCTTTATCTGCCACAGAATTCGCAACAATTAATATCAAGTGGTTCGTTCGATGGGTTAGTAACAAGTCTTTGACAAGAAAATCCACTCAACACTTTACATGTTAGAGTGTTGAGACAATGGGACCTGCGGTACCCTATCACTGGCCGAGCACGGAAACCACTCATGCTCTTCGAGTCCTACAGTGACCCAACCTTGACCACTGGTTCACGTGCGAGAGGAATATCAGGCTTATCCTTGGGACGCAATCATAGTTCAAGTCGCATTTGGGGTGTTGCTGCTGATTCGTGGTAAGTAGAAATCTCGTCACGCACAACTATGAGACGAAAACTGACGTTTCAACAGCATCCATACCTACTCATTACCACTCTCAGCGCCACCTGACGTTTTGACACTCGATAAACTGACGCATCCTGGTTTGTTCGTAAAATCATTCTATATCAAATTGGCCACTAGTCCATGTGGAAGCTGGCTAGCCAGCGGCAGCACAGGGGGTGGGGTATATCTGTGGGATGTGGCTAGCCGATCATCGAACAAAGGAACACCTGTAGAGCTTAAATCAGCTAGCCGGGAAGTAGGTGCAATAGATTGGGGAAGTGATTCGGTATGTTTATTCCGTCTGTCTGCCCTCCTCAATTTTCACTCTTCATCTAGCTTGCTGCGTGTTGTGATGACGGAACAGTGCGAATTTGGAGACCTGACCAGGTGATTTCTATCATGTGTAAGAAAAACCCGGAGGAGCACAGGTGGCACTGGACGTGGGCAACCGAAGACTAAAACGCCCTCGTTGATATTAGAACAAGTGACTACCAAGGTTAGATCTTTTGTTGAAAACCTATACAATGTCCATGTTATTTTTATGGTTCACAAGAAAATCGAATTCTGCAAGTGATCTTATTGTTTTTGTATGACATTCACCAACCTTCCCTAAGTCAGCATGCTTCCTGGACACTACTTTAATATCCAAAGTCAACTCACCAATCTAAACCTTCATCTAAACCTTCTCCTTTTATTGCAGAACTCCCTCTCACGCTCCATGGTCGCCCTGTCTCACCGCCTGCTAAACCCAGCTCTTCGCTGACAGCTTCAGGTTTTAAAGCACCAGGCACGTCCTGTTTATTACAGAACACTAGTAAGGGCACCTCTCGTAGCTCATCCTCCGAGAGCATTGTCAATAACTCTGCGCGAGCGGTGTGAAGTCGAGCAGTATCTGAAGAATCAATGACATATATAATAGCCGATGTTTGTGGGTAGTAACAGCGCCAGTAGGGCCTATATAAATCTCGTGAAGTCATTTTGCAACCAAGACACAATGCAAAAACTGACCGGATGCTTGATTGTCCTAAGAGACACCGATCAGAAGTAACGCGATTAGGGATTGAAGAGAAGCTTCACCACCCAGATCCCATACTTGAAAAGATATGTTCTTATACTATAACCCAAAGTTCTTATAGCTATAGACGTGTCCTAGTAGAGAGTATGCTGACCTGTACAGTCTCAACATTGAAGCCGATCGCTGTCAGGGGCTGGCACAGTCAATTCTGTGGCACAGTATGAAACGTGCTTGACTGACTTGGTATTGTCGAAACAACCTCCCCTATCTATCACAAGAAGATTCGGATGTCAGCATGAGCATTATGAATTGTGTCAACCGGAGACGAACTTGTAATCGGTAAAGAATAGTTGTCTTCCCAGCTGCGTCGCTATAATACAGATGAAACATATTCCAAGATTCGAATGGAATTTACTGACAGGCCTACGTAGCCGTGTAAGTACAGGCGGCCATTAACCATAATGATGAAGCACCTAGCATCAATATCCGCACGTCTTGACCTGTCCAGATCCTGCTCAATGCGAACCTTGTATGAGAGAGGGGGCTACTAAACAAACCTTTTCCCCATCGAGTAAGAGCAGTGAGAGAGCTAAACAGTGATGATATAGTGAGTCCCATTGCGAGTCCGAGATTCCTTAACGCCGTATGAGCGCCAAACTTTAAGCGCCAAATCTTCGTTTGTGCTGATACTACCAACGTCCAAGATTCAATTTTGCATGCTTTTCACGGTCAATAAACTGGCAAGGAAATGTTCCTATTGTAGCGCAAGAAATTTTAGGATTTCTTGGTCCATTTTGGATGAAAATTTACCAGAAAAGACAGTAAAGTCTCGTAACTACATGATGGCCATTTCATACATGCCCGTCAACATGACAAACCGAAAAAAAGATATCGAAGAATCAGAAGCTCGTGAGTTCTACGTTAACGCCATCATTATTCTAAACGTCAGGAACGAAGCTTTGTCCGCGTTTACTATCGTGCCATTCGTGAACAGGGTGTGGCGGTGTGTAGACTGTGTCCTGTGGGGAGCACTGTTTGTCGTCTCCAATACTATCACGCATGTAGATGCAGGTTAAACTTCAGTATAAATAAAGTAAGGAAACTTGATTTGACAACGCACGAAGGGGAGAAGGTATCCATTAACACATGCACACCATTTCCACCACTCAGGGTTGTCCCAGTCCCGAGCGTTCCCGAATTGATGGCTGTGTTCGTGGCTGTATGATAGGGGAGGTCGCCGGTGGAATCGAATGTGTCGGAGGGAAGGTTGCGTTGCGCGCGAAGGTTTTTGGGGTTTCCGATACGGGTGGAGACGCGATCGTCTGCTGGACCGGAGGTGCTGCAGGGTATAGTTGTAGAGAACAGAACTGGTCATAAAGAGAAGAGAAACAGACTGGACATAGGCATCTGAGGTTGACTATATGCACGAGTCAAACTGATGTGAAGAGAAGGATATTGATGATCGTACGTATGTCGACACGCGAATGAAACTGCGACACGCAAAGATTGCGGCGATGCATGCGGCCGGTACAGAAAACATCTACAGCATGTTAACACGTACTCGAGTAATTAGTCAGAGGAGTGGATCTACAATGTTCATCACGGCTGGAGCGCGGCGAGATTAGAACATGTGCATTAATGAAAATGATTGATAGTCACGGTTGAGGTTAATTGCTATGAAGACCTGGATCATAGCGGTGAGAAAAAGTAGAATTGATAGTCAATGGAATTACTGCTGGGAATGCATTTGATACAAATGCCGCAGCAAAGAAAACGATGCCATCCTTAAAGACAAGTTTCCAGAGGGAAGACCGTCCTGGGGAAAGATAAAGCCCAATAGAACTGACAGACAGGGTGCATGTCAGAATACGAGAAACTTGAGCAAGAATAACGAACGTCAGGACAAGGACGGTGAGGTCAAAGGACCTAAGGAGTTTGGTGTTAATAGTCTATCTTTGGAAACAATGTGCCGTTACATGGTGTAGAAATAAATCAGATCTAAAAAGGTCGTCCCCGACTCAGTCACCACGCATGCATTCACTTCAGTGTTCCAAATTGAAACAACCTGTGTTTGAACAAATATTTGAGAAAAAACCAGAGTATAACGGCATGCAACAACCTACAGTTGTCATTCCATGGAGAAGAATTGCCCACTGTCCAAGACAAATGAGGACAAGGGGAATTGTGACATAAAGGGAGCGATTCCAGACGGCGATGGTTCTGAGCATAAACAGAGAGGATGCAAGACCAATGGCTGAATTTCCCGCAAACTAGGAAACGTTACAGTTGATATAGGAGTATGAAAAATCTATGGTATCAAACCTGATTGAATGTGTAGAGGGCCTAACTGTTGGTAAGCATACACGCATATACCCGTATTCATAAGCAATGTGCATCTGACCTGACAATCGAGTTGTTGGGTCACATTCAGAACAACCAGAACACCAACGAGGGTGAAGAACATTAGATAACGGCATGCAAAGTACAGAATCTGTGTTTTATGGACGTAGACGGGTAAAAGACAGGGATATGAAGCAGTGGAGATAATGCGAACCATTGGCCAGCGAAAGTTACGCTTTCCAGAAACAATTGACCAGTCAAACGGAAGATTTACAGCAAGTTCCCAGCTGTAGATGAGCTTGTTATCTAGTAAAAGACGCAAAGGAAGAAAACCAAATGCTTACACATAGAGACCAGATATGAAATGGATTACATTGCTGAAGATTACTGCCTGGCGTTTGATGGTGGCAGGATCTGTCCAGACTGTCATTGTGAATGTGAAGGGGCGAATGAGGGATGGGGGAAGGTGGGGATGGAGGGAAGAAGACGTGAGAGCAGAGGTTATAAGGAAGAAAGGAGGATAAACGAGCGCTAAAACATGAGAGGAATATATGCGTGGGTGCCAGGCGGCGCACTCGATGAATCAGGAAGCTGAAAGGCAGTATGAGGCTGCGGAGATTCCGTGAGGAAAAGAACGATGTATGGAGCCGTTCTGAGGAGAATACTGGGTTATATGATCAGCAGGTTCAAACGTCCGGGGCCTTTAAAGACAATAGTATAGTATGCAGGTAAATCGTCTAGAATGTTGTTACCAGCAAGATTCGAAATTATATCTGGTACAGGCATGAACGCTGACCAATATTTTTGGAGAAGAACATAGCTGGATGATACGTGTTAACAGGCAACGAACCCTGAAGTTCTTCCAAATTAGTTAGAGACGATTCACACCAAGACCGCGCGTGGCTAACTAGCTAGAGTGTTTGAATCCGTTCTACTCAGAGTCATTACTGACTCGTGGCAGTGAAAAACCATCCCTGGTGCAGCACAAATGAATGAATATCTGGGTGTGGTGGTTGTGCCGCAGGAATACCTGGACCAGCTTATAATCTTCAGGAAGAATGGGAAAATTTTCTATAGACTCCTCCAACGGCCAGTATGATCGCAATATAGATGGCTGTGAAAGAAGACATCGAGATGCCTACATGGCAACGACCGCCGAGAGCAAAGTTTCGGAAAATCAGTGATTAGAACATCAGTGAGGAGTCAATCCATACCAGGTGCTATGCATACTTTGGATTCTGGCAACTCGTCTTGGATACAGATTTAAAGATTTAAAGAGTAAGTCAGAAAAAGACTCTGATCGATCGTAGCCTAATGGCCATAAGTGTGCAGACTCGGCAAAAGCCAGAGATGTAAAGTATCTAATTAAGTCCACAATTCCACATTGTTCACCGTCTGAGTCTTTATCCGCTTAGGAACAGAGCACAATGACCAGAAATTATGCATGAGGACACTAAATTTTTCCCGTAAATGTAAGACTTGGGGTTAAACATTGTATCCATGTCAGGGTTGATAACGAATGTCGGGAGGTGCTTACGTCACGTGTCACCAGAGCTTAGATGTTTTAAAGGTATAGCATGAGTGCTGGCCCCAAGGATTCTCGGGTTCTGAATTTTATTATCAAGGTTTCTATTCCGAAGGGTATAGAGAAGGGTATATAGTTTGAACACGCGAATGGACGGGTTGTGTATATGAGTTGACACATGTAGGTCCACACCATGTCCCACCATCTTTTCCTCCTCTCGCCAGCAGATTCGCCTTTATATAGCTTGACGTACCACTCTACGAAAGCATCAGCAAGCCAGCCACTACCATTATCATCAAACCTCCCAACGTGGAGCACGTCGGCATTTGCAGGAACGCTTACTGCACTTTCAGGTGCGACCGGCGTCGCCCAGACTGGGCACTCAGGCGGATCTGGTCAAAAGCAGATTGGGAGCGGTACAGACCGCGCTGTAGTACAGATGATTGCGAACGCCAGTTTGGATGTGGTGGAGGAGGCGATGCGAACGAGTAATTCCATGTGCGTGCTGATTTTAATCACATGAGGTCTCGATGTCCTACCTTGCTGGATTAGGTATTTAAAAGCCGTGGACAAGTTCAATGAATGGACCATATCTGCATTTGTAACACCTGGAAGTGCGTTTTTCACCTAATTGTGGAGTTTTCTGAGCGTCTCTGATTTGTCACTTCAGACATGAAGTTTATCTTGTTGCATGACTCGAAGAATGAAGATGGCATCAGGGTATTCTTTATGGAAGTCTGGGAGCTGTATGTCAAGGTACGCACAGCATCTGTTACGCGATACCAGCTCAATCTGGCTTGTAGGCAATGCTGAATCCTTTCCACACTGCGTATACCCCAATAAAAAGTTCAACATTCGATGCGAGAGTGCGAGCGAGTGCCAAAAAAAATCTGTAATACTATGTAGACTTTATTATAAATATGTTTGCAGTTACGATATCAATCATACCTATATAGAGCTTGTGATGGCGGTACGGGCGTCTCTTCTTCTTTGTCCGACCTCTCATCTCCGGTCCCCCAATTCCTTTGCTCGTCCTCCTTTCTTCCTAAGCTCACAGCTACTGTCCCTAATTATTTCTCCATCCCTTGTCCTGTCATCGTCTTTCAACTGGCCTAGCCTGCTGCCCAAGTTTGTTTAGTTGTCTTATTGCTCGTCATCCGCTCATCTCCTCAACAGTTGTATTCTTGCCACTATCGCTACCTATTCCACCCTCTAATAAATTCATGGCTACTGCATCAACGCCTACCTCTCGAGCCTCCCTTCTCGCCGGTCTTCGTACCGGCGGCGTTCGCTCCGCCTCCCAGCCACACCAGGTTCCTCACACAGCTGCTCTAACCGGTTCCTTCAGTGTACCTCGTATTACTCCTACTAGTTATTCAAACACTTTCTCAGAGGAAGAGGAAGACAATGAGCTGGCCGAAATGGCAGCTCACAACCTCAGCTTCAACGGGCACAATCTCAATGGTGGATTCCCCCTGACTGCCGCCGTCGACGGTTCTTTCAACAATCTTCAACAGCAGCAGCAACAATTTATCCTCAGGCAGCTTGCCGCACAAAGGGCAGCTCTAGGTGGGGCCATGCCATATGTTGTCAATGGAGACCAAACGGAGATGCAAGCTCAAATGATGCAGATGGAAATGTTGAAGTATCAGGTATGTACTTAATTGTACCCAGGGCAAACACACATCTCACTGGGACTTAAGGCCTTCCACCAGGCCCAACAAGCACAGCAGTACCAGGCTGAGCTTATCGCCCAGGCTCAGCGCCAGCAACAGCAACAGCAGCATCAGCAGCCTACTCGTGGTAGTCTTCGTAAATCCAGCATGGAGCCCTTGACCGCTGGGCCTAATGTTTCGTCATTTGATCATCGTGGTAACGTTGCTGCGCAACTTCGTGTACGAGCACAACAAGCCGAGCATCGTTCTGCCTTAGCAGCAGGGGACGACGTCCCCCAGGTACCAATGACCGCTGCCGTTGGCGGCAAATTTTCCTCCCGCATGCTGAATCCACAGGCAAGCTCTTTCGTCACAAGTCGTTTTGGAGAACAGGAGGATGTTTCAGGCTCTGCCTCAAGCCCGCCCCCCTCTACGCCTAGTCGAACGACCGTGATCAGCGGCGGTACATCCCTCGGAACTCCTACTACTGCGACCACCTTCAATGTTCCCGCTACCTCTAAATCTGACGCAGCGGTCTCCTGGCGTAGGGGTAGTGCCGCCGCTAGCAGCTCGGTCCTGCGTGGCGCCTCTGCTACGCCGCCTCTCAACACCAAAGTCAATTGGAGTTCACCTTCCAACGAAGAGGTGTCACCTACTGCCAGAATGCGCCCACAACCACTACGCTTCAGCGTGGCAGTGTCATCTCCGCTCCCAGCTGTCTCAATCGATACCAGCGCTATTGATGAGGAAGTATCTTCTGGTTCATCAAAAGGTTCTCCAACATCTACGAGCACTCCGTCTACGCCTCCTTCAGCACACTCGTCTCTCTCTGGTGAGGCTAAGAAACCATACGAGGGTGTTGGGATGGGAAGGCCTGCCGTTACCACGAACGGTGTCATGCGACATGCAAGTTTACCTAGTAGGCAGCCTAAAGGCCCTCCTTCAGGTGCCGATGAACTGGGACCTAGGAATTTTGCGACCAGACTGAGGAGGAAAGCCATTGGAGGACTTGGCGCCCTCATAACAGCCAGGGAGAGGAGGGATATGGCGATTGAAATACAAGCGTACTGAGGTTATAGCTCCTTTACCCTTTCTCTTTTACTTCTGCTCAGTTATCATTTTCCACCTCCACATGGACAGCGGTGCAGCGAGCTCAGTTCAAGCCGATGACATGACATTTTGCTCTATTATCTTTTTATACTCCACTTTTAACCCGATTTCCATCCAACTTTCATCGCTGGCGCCATTTTTCCTTTTAAAACCCAACGCGCAGAGGAGGATCGGAAGCCGGGTTTCTTCCTGTTATTCTTCCCTCTAAAACGTTGGTGCGTAACATCGGAGTAGGCTTCCCCAGCTCCCATCTCCCACTCGGTCGACGTTCACACGCCGGACGATCCATCCGTTTCACTACCCCAGTCACCAGTTTGCTCGACCTTGGAGATTGTAATATTTGTTGGAAAACACCTCCCCCTCACCAAAAAGAAAAAAAAAAGAAAAAAAAAAGAAAAAAAAGAATTTTTAAGCACCCACATTCCTTCATCGTTCTCAATCAGTTTTTTTCCAGATTCTATATTTGCAGCGGCGTCTCGTCGCACCCGAATGTACTTTTCCACCCAATGCATGCTGCCTGTTGGCTACTTGTCTTTTGTTCTTTTGTTGCAATAAGATAGTCGCAATGCTCTCTTGAAATCAATGTTCGAGCGTGGATTATCTTCTCGAAAACGGACATGTGAAGATTTGCCTATGACGAGACCATATCTTGGTCCCCATCAAAATAAGAATGGCTGATGGTGATTTTCTTATTTCTTTGGTGTCAATGGTCTGATCACCATGACCACTAGAAGGTTGGAGTTCAACACTCGTTGCAAATATTATGCTCAAACTATTTCACCGCACGGCTACAAATCGCGTAAACTATGCAATACGATTATTAACTATGTGGACTTGTAATATACCCGTTAATTTTGTTCGTTTCTATGAAAATTCCAGACTGCATGCGATGGGACCAATAGATGCCTTGCAAGATGTCTTGATTAATGAAGTTCTTGACTATATTTGCGCAAAGAGGGTCATGATCAGGCAATACATAAACTCATGAGGTTCATGTAAATAAAAAAGCTAAGGGGTGCAACAGAGCCTGGATCCACATTGGGAGGCTCAGGTTAAGCGTGTAAGCATTTCGAATGAGAAACTTTGCTCCCAAGACCTTGACAAGAGAACATTAGTAGAACTTAGTGGCTCAAATTACTCAGGCGCTTTGAAAGTCTATTGTGATGGAGAAAAGGCAAAATATTGAAGCGGAGCTTCAAGTCCAAATCATTTTTGTCACTTGCCACATTTCAAAGCATAGTTCTTGGGACAACAATGTACAATGGCATTGGCCTTACCACTCCCCGTGGAAGGTGCGTTGACTATGATCTTGTCTTGGCTGATGAATTGACTTGAGAACCAACAGTGGAACGAGTGGTTATGTTATTCGCAACCTCTCACATATGAGGCATCATGAAACGCCTTCAGAGCGAGCCGCAGCCTATCAAATGGCACCGCCAAAACACCGTGAACCTGACGAAGGGATTTTGGAACACGAACGTAAGAGAAAGGTCGAAGTCAGATGCCTGGAGCTGCGAATTGAATTGGAAGACAAAGGGTATCATTTTAATCCCCTCACATGTTAGAGCTCACTAATCAGTATTATATAGGATGGATGAAGAATTGATAGAGTCAGAAGTCGATGCTTTACGCAAGCGTCTTTTGAATGATCTTGCCACACTTGCAACCTCTGCAAAGCATCTCAAAATGTCTGACACACATGGACGTGCTGCCGCAAAAAAGTCTGAATTAGACAAAATGGCTCGTGCATTAGGGACACGACCAGATTACACTGAAGGCGCTGCATTCGATCGCGAGAAGCAGGAAGAGAGAAAGCAGCAGCGTGCTATTGAACGGGCTGAAAAGGAGAAGCTTAGGGAGGAAGAACGTGCGAAGCGGGAGAAGGACAAGGAAAAATGGGAAGCAGCAAGAAGGGAGAAAGAAAGGTTGCGCCGCAGACAAGAAGACCAGGTACGAAAGGCAAGGGAGGAACGAGAGAAGATGCCTCCTCCTCCGCTCCCCACTGGTCCGAGAAGGAGGGATGCCAGCCCTCCACGTCGTGCAGGTAACAATTCGCCATCACGTAGAATGCGTAGTCTCCCGACACGTAGGTCAAGAAGTCCGCCACACAGGTCGCGAAGTCCTCTACCACGTAGGTCGCGAAGTCCTCTACCACGTAGGTCGCGAAGTCCCCCATCTCGTAGGACGCGCAGTCCTGCCCCTCGCAGGATACGCAGCCCTCCCGTTCGTAGGACACGAAGTCCTCCGCCACGCATGAGGGACACACGCTCGCGTACGCCTCCAAGACGTCGACCTCGTTCTCCTGAAAGCCCCTCATCTCGCTTCACAAACAGTCACCGCCCGCATTCCCCTCTACCACGTCTGGCTCGTGAGCACCGCTCGTTGACCCCGCCGTCACCGCCGCGTCGGCTGTCATCGCGGTCCCCCCCTCATCGCCTTCGATCGCCATCTCCTCGTCGCGCCGAAGTGCCACCCCGACACACATCCCGTTCTCCTCCTCCTAAACGTGCTCTCGGCACTCCACCTCGTGGCACTGGCTTCGGCGAAAGACTCGTCGACGACAGGTCTCCCCCTGATCGGACGCTTGTGGACGATAGGTCTCCTGAAGACAAAAAGAGTAGATCTAATGTTAATGGCTCTACGAGGCCATTATCCCCAAAAGTTCGCAGTCGCTCAGCTTCTTGCTCCAGCTCGGGTTCTGCCATGTCGGTTTCAGGTTCTGATGATTGATCCAAGAATTTATAAGTCCCGCACAACGTCCATAGTTATTCTGTAGTATAAGACCTATCATATGACATTTGGGGCTATGCAGGGAGTTGTACCATATGATTTTGGCATATATATTTGAAGGACGAGTTGTTTGGCTGTCACAAACACGCACCTGGTTCTTAAACACGAGCTCTCATCGTTGCTGCTTGCAAATTGGCGCATTTTACAATGCACATGAGAGGTGTCCCGCGACCTTCTCGATTTCCATCCTTGTCGAGGGTGATTCATGGGGCGCGATGGACGTCTTCACAGCGCATTGTATGGGCCACTTGCGACTTGGCTCATCTCACATCTCACGTCTGAAACCCAGAGCCCATCGACAGCTTACTTGAAAACTACCCACATTACTCCGCCTGTGACACCTTCAGTACAAACACAAATTTACAATCAATCACGGGCGAATGTGTTGCCCGTGTATGCTAGGCCGGAGGACATCGTAATAAGTCATGGCGAAGGGTCATATTTGTTCTCCGTTAGTGGCTTAAAATATTTAGACTTCTCGGCCGGGATCGCTGTCAACGCGCTTGGACACGCGGATAAACAATACTTAGAGGTGCTGTTATAATGTGCATGGATGTACACTCAATTTCACAAGTCCTATGTACAGGTGCTCACTAGACAAGCTCAAGACGTGATTCATATTGGCAATGTATATCATAATAAGTGACATGGTCCCTATGCTCTTTGTAGACGCCGCGTAACAGGGTATTTCAGACATGCAGCAAATCTCGCAGACATGCTCGTGACTCTCACTCAGAAAGAAGGTGGTCTGGGTTGGTCCTCTTCGTCAGGAAATGTGGCGCAGGCGTCACAGAATAAGGATCACGCCTCTTCAGAGAGTAAAGGTGCAAAGGTATTCTTCAGCAACTCAGGGACAGAAGCAAATGAGGGGGCGCTCAAGATCGCACGTATGGCGGGGAAACATCGATGGTCGGCGAAGACAGGTGTTGCATGGGACACTCCTGGAGTACAGTGCGACAAATTTCGCATTGCATGCTTCAAGCATGGGTTCCATGGCCGAAGCATGGGAGCGCTCAGCGTGACTACGAATAGCAAGTACCAGACACCTTTCATGCCACTATTACCCGGCGTGGATGTTGGACATTTGAATGACGAACCAGGTCTTCATACCCTCATAACGGATGCAACATGCGCCGTGATTGTAGAGCCTATTCAAGGCGAGGGTGGTGTTAACGCTAGTCACGTGGAATGGTTAAGAAAGCTCCGAAAAAGGTGCGACGAGACGGGGGCTGTGTTGATTTTCGATGAAATCCAAGTGAGTATCAGAGTCTTATACCGAGTTAAGGGCGACTGACGCCCGTTCAGTGCGGGTTGTATAGGACTGGATCCTTATGGGCTCATAGTCAGTATCCACAAGACTGCCACCCGGACATGATAACCATGGCGAAACCATTGGCCAATGGGTACCCAATCGGGGCAATCTTGATTAAAGACAGTGTAGCACAGCATATGACAGCAGGTAGGCAGACTAATCGGAAACCATGATTCGGGGACCCTGACACACATGAAGGAACTCACGGCACAACATTCGGTGGCTCGCCTTTGGCGTGTGCGTTAGGGATACACGTCCTCTCGCGACTCTCACGCCCCGAGTTCATGGAGGAGATGCGTGCAACAGCAGCGCACCTATATCAGCGTCTGCGGGTGCTACCGGAGTGGTTCCCTAAAATTATAGGTCCTGAGATTCGGGGGAGAGGGCTGATATTGGGATTACCATTCTTAGAATCGGGAGGTCCGGCTCGGCTCGTTCAAATGGCGAGGGATCGTGGGCTGCTGCTTTTGACTGCAGGCAGTGACGCCGTGCGCCTTGTTCCAAGCTTAAATGTGAGGCAGGCACAGGTGGACTTTGCTTTAGATGTGATTGAGAGTTGCCTGGCCTTGATGCAGGGTAGACATCAGTAGAAAGGTTACTTAATGCGCTGCCTATAAGTGGCCTTGACAGCAGCCAATCGGAACGTGAGAATTTATAAACCGCTTTATATAACGTCCGACGGCGCACCAGATTTTCTAAACTCCCTTACACCCATAAACTATGGACAGACTTTCATCTCTCGCAAAGTTTAAGAGTGTCTGCCCCTTCCTTGGGCGCACAAAGACGACTACTCTGCGCACCTTGGCGACCTCGACCTCTACCAGGCTCCCGTCAGTCTCTCGTCTTACAGAGACTGCGACGAAATGCCCCGTAATGGGTCCCGCACTCGCTCTTCGCTCTTCTCAAATGGCACAGGGCGCAAGATCCTACGCTAGCCTTGCGAATAGGGCCGACATTGACCACATTCACCAGCGTGAGGGTGTCTTCCCCATTCCCCCCGGCCAGACTGTATGCCCTCATGCAAAGGCCGGCGCAGAGGCTGC
The DNA here is from genome assembly GCA_003314385.1 of Gomphus sp. MG54. Taxonomy (NCBI): domain Eukaryota; kingdom Fungi; phylum Basidiomycota; class Agaricomycetes; order Gomphales; family Gomphaceae; genus Gomphus; species Gomphus sp. MG54. Next base: position 3,062 of record QLPG01000226.1, on the reverse strand, counting down.
TCGCAAAGCGGAGGAGCTTGCTAAGATGGTCAACAAACGTTCCAGGACCTCTTCCGTAGCCCTTGCTTGTCCTTTCTCCGACAAGACGAAAACTGCCAGCACTCAAACAGGTTTTGACTACGAGCAGTTTTATAATGGAGAACTGGAGAAAAAGCACAAGGATAATAGTTATCGCTATTTCAACAACATCAACCGTCTTGCGGCCAAATTCCCTGTCGCCCATACCAGCAGCGTCAAAGAGGAGGTCGATGTGTGGTGCTCCAATGACTACCTCGGGATGAGCAAAAACCCCGTTGTTCTTGAGACCATGCAGTGCGTACCCATGTTTGTTATCTTGTTGTTATTTCAGGCTTAAACCTCGCCAGCCGCACATTGAACAAGTACGGCGCAGGTGCCGGTGGTACGCGCAACATAGCTGGCAACGGAGCAGCCCACCTGGCACTTGAGGAAGAACTAGCGTCTCTTCATCGGAAGCCTTCAGCACTCGTCTTTTCTTCGTGCTACGTTGCTAACGATGCCACGTTGTCCACTCTGGGATCCAAGCTTCCCGGATGCGTTATTTTCTCCGACAGTATGAACCATGCTTCCATGATTCAAGGCATTCGGAACTCCCGTGCCTCCAAGGTCATTTTCAACCATAATGACATGCACGATCTGGAAGAGAAACTCAGACGTTACCCCAAAGAAACACCGAAGATCATTGCGTTTGAGAGCGTGTACTCTATGTCTGGGAGCATCGGACCCGTTAGTGAGATCTGCGATCTCGCGAAAGAATATGGTGCTATCACCTTCCTGGATGAGGTAACAATTATTTTGTGACGCCATCTATTCCAACTTACCTGTGCCTTCTAGGTTCACGCTGTGGGTATGTATGGGCCACGTGGCGCCGGTGTCGCTGAGCACCTCGATTTCGAGGCCCATCTTCGGGCAGGTCAGAGCGGGAAGCCTATCAAAGGCACCGTCATGGATCGTGTTGACATTATTACGGGCACTCTCGGCAAGGCATTTGGTATTGTAGGAGGCTACATCGCAGGCTCCACGAACTTGGTTGACACCGTCCGTTCTTACGCCCCTGGTTTCATATTCACGACCTCTCTCCCCCCTGCCGTCGCTGCCGGTGCCCAGGCTAGTATTGTGTATCAAAAACTGTACATGGGCGACAGGAGGTTACAGCAGATCAACACACGCGAACTCAAACGTCGCTTCGAAAGCATGGATATTCCAGTTGTCCCCGGTCCCTCGCACATCGTACCCATCCTTGTCGGCGACGCTGCACTCGCAAAGGCGGCATCTGATTCGCTCCTCACAGATCATGGAATTTATGTTCAAAGCATCAACTATCCGACGGTTCCTGTTGGAGAAGAACGTCTCCGTATTACACCCACTCCCGGTCACACCAATGAACAACTTGGTCACCTTCTCCGCGCTACTGATGAGGTCTTCACTCGACTTGGGATACGGCGCAAGAGTGAGTGGTCGAAGCTCGGCGGTCGAGCGGGTGTCGGCATGGACAATGAGACAGTTGTAAATCCCATTTGGACGGACGAACATCTCGGCCTCAAGGATGGTAGTGCGCCCAAGCCACTCGCCAATGGTAATAAAAGCATAGTGGATCTCAAGGCCATCAGACAGGCCCAGAAGCATATTGATGACCTGCTCGGTGCTACGGTCAGGAGTTCGCCCTTGATTGGCCACTCCAGCACAGGCCTGTTCAATCCAACTGCGATACACGTTCCTAAGCCCATCACCTCCGCTGCTTAAGTTTCACATGGCTCATGGCTGTGTTGTTGACAGTTTAGATTTTGTTCCATCAGCCCGCTGTTGTCTAGTTGCTCAGTGTCAATCGATGCAATGGTGTATTCATCAGTCATTCGTGATCACACGTTAGATGAAAGTTAGCTTGTGAATGAGTTTTGTTGTTGCTCAGAATCACCGAAAGTGAAAACTACCGTAACCTGCTCAACCTTGGCAGGTTCCTTTAAGAAAGTTGCCTGTCACCCTCCAAGCGAGGCTCAAACGCGTTTTACTCTTGCACTAGAATGATTTGAGCATTAATTCTGTTGCTATATAAGACAACAAAATTCAAACATATATTTGATTTGAACAGTATTTTCAAGCTCATGCAGACTAATGACAAAGGATGCTTTCTGTGCCATGTACTAAAAAACGGACGGTCTTGAATCAGCCTGTCCAAGTTGATCGTTGTGAATTTGTATACACAGAACGGGCGTCAGAATGGATATATCATTGTCTCATGAGCTCGTAAGTGTCCCAGATTCTTCGATCCGGTCAATTCCCACCGGCACAAGTATGTTTCTTGTTTCTTATACAATCAATATACTCGAGGACCATATGTTTTGACATGCAAGTGGATCTGGGAACTGCCCCATATTTAAGCGAGCGTACCATGAAACCTGCTTTAAAATCAACAACTCAGCCCATACTTTGGATAGATCTTTTATAGAAATTTAATCTGTGCACATACTGACAATTGAATGTGTTCATTTGATTTCAACGTGCGAAAAAATCGCAAATTTGACTTTGAATCGGAAAGAAGGGTGTGCCAATTTGGTTTCTTCAAATTAATCTAGGGCTACACAGCTCTTGACTTGTTTATCTAATGTGTTCCTGTTTGCCACTCTCCAAGGAAAATGCTATGGGATAGAAGGTTCCGAAGAGCGCCGCTTGTCCGAGTTCCAGTTATAGGGAGCTGAGGGAGTCAGTCGTACGAAGTGATTTTCTCGAATTGCGTATATAACCGGTATGCTACGGCGTCCAAGAATCATCGCAGTGTCGCCAGAGAACGCAAAAAATTTGAACGAGAACGGGGATAGGGAACAAAACGCTGTGGAATGCACCGTTGAATCAAGTTCCGAATGGGTAACTTTATTTACCAGCTCTCCGTTCTTCCAGACGGACTCGAGCAGCTAGGGGAAACCCCGAATAGTCTACGTCCTTGAGCATGACCTCAAAAGCTAACTTTCGATCCGAAGGGGAATAATTGTCACTTGGGAATACAATATTCAGGTGTGGGACACTAGATCCAGGGGAAGAAACTTACT
>QLPG01000222.1:0-10365 GCA_003314385.1 Gomphus sp. MG54 | reverse complement strand
GTAACAAAGCATGAAAGGCACCAAAACTAATTACTGTGGTGAGCACCAAAAACACGAACGCCAGTCGGTAGAGAGTTGTCGCGTGACGGCACGGTGTGACGGGCGTTACGCTCAAATTAACCACAATGCCCCCTCGGCCCAAACCTTCCACTTTGGACGACAATGACGACGACGATTTATTTGGGGGTCTCCAACCGTTCAAGATCCCTTCTCATCTTGACACAGGCCGGAACACAGCGTCAGGCTCTGGTTCGCGCAGAGTCAGCGATGGGGTTGGGGTGTTTGACACTGAAGATGTGGGTTTGGTGCCGGAGATGGACTGGGATGACGAGGAACGACAAGACACGCTTATTCTTGATCTCCTCAGACACTGGAAGAATGAGCGGTTGGCTCCTGATATCCTTGATCAGCAGGGTGAGCTCATCCAGAGAGTGTTGGAAAGAATCCGAGAACAGGTAGGCGACTTGCCACCTTTTGTTTTTTTCCTAATTCCATTTTGTTATTTGAAAGGCAGACTTAGTCCAGAGACTACAAGGGGATCCGGAAGCAAGCGAAGATGACCATTTTCAAATTATTCTGGTGCAGACCGAGGTGGAACGGGTTCGTTTTATCGTCCGCTCTTACATGAGAACGCGAATACACAAGGTGGGTATGCAGTTCATATTTGTTATATATTCAACAAAGTCGATCGCGTTTGAAAGTCTATTAGGACACTCATGTCTTCGCCCCTAGATCGAAAGATATGCACACCATATCCTTGAAAACCCTGATACACAGATACGACTATCTGCGATGGAGTTGAAACACGCCCAGTCGTACGCATTCGTTCAATTGGCGACGAGTGCCATTGACTCCAAGTTGCACCGCTAAGAATCATTGTCTAGATACGCTGCTCTGATTGATGCACAATTCGACACTTCTGTGTTGAATGCAATGCCGGCGTGGACACGGCGTGAAGGGCAGAGTTGGCAGGGACCCAGCACAAGTGAGGAATATAGTCAATAACAAATCATGCGTCCTCACGCCAATGGCATACTAGTTTCGAGGCCCGACAAAGAGGCTTCATTGTTCGTGCATGCGCTTCAAGATTGCGGACAAATTCAGCTGCCAAAGTGGGTCAAATGTCACTGACCGGTGTATTTGCTCACTGCTTTGATTTGCGCTCCACGGCAGTGGGCAGTTTATAGAAGTCCACAAAGGCTCTATTGATATGTTCCGATATTCGACTATCGAGAATAACTTGCGTAGAGGAGAAATGGAACTTGTGTGACTAACTCGCAAATTCGGACATTCAATACAACATCAGTCTATTTTGCATTCAAATTCGGGCAGTCCTCGTGGCATTTGTACCTTGATGAATATAAGCTTCTTCCGTGGCGTACGTTACTGCAGACATATATGCCCTGGTCTTTGGCGTGTCCCGGGCATCCCAATGAAGATTTCCAAAGCTAAGGGTTAGATCACTGCGCCGATTTCATAAGGAATCAGGCCTTCAGGGATCGATGCTCGCATCACAACGATCTGAGACATCTTTTTCCTGTATGCGAAACTAAAGAGAGTGTTTTCCTATGTTGGTGATCACTCAACTGTAGCGAATATTACAACATTAATCTGTTCAGATCTCTGGCAGTGACGATGACTGGCATGCTCATTTCATGGTCCATTTGATGTGAGTATTTGCGCTCATGCAGAGTTGATGATATTTGACGGACATGTTGTGATTTATTGCGTTTGAATTATGGTTTTTAATCCGTTGAACGTACCTCTATATTAGACACATCCTGCGTCATTTGGTAAACGGGCGTTCGGGGCGCGGGACGAATGCCGTAGGGTGGAGAGGTTAGATCCGGAGACGATTGAAGCCGTAGCATGGAAGGCACTCAAACTAACGACTATCACAAACACCAAGAACAGCAAGATCAGACTCCCAAATGCAACTTCAATCTCCCCATGCCCACCTATGGGCTCGAGTCAGAGCTGGTGAGCCTTGTTCCATTTGAGGTGAGTATTTTCCCCTTTCTAGAGTTGGTGCCGTTTTTTTCATTGTGTTTGAACTAAACTTATGATTTTGTAAACGGGTTGAACGTTGAAACAACTACATACCCAGCCACTCCGACACGCCTCTGCATTCCATACTGCGTCCATTCCTCACCCAAACCTCTATCGCTATCTCCCATTTGGGCCCTTCAATACACTGGAAGAGTTCCTTTCTTGGCATCGAGTACGAATCGAAGAGGACGAGGGGTCATTTTTGTTTGCGATTTACGACAAAAGGTCATCCAATGGCACTTCGTCAGGGGTATCACTCCCGGTTCCACTGCTGTGTACGAGCCAAAACAGTGAAAATACAAACTCGCTCCCCCTCGCAGGCATTATTGGTTACCTTAATTGTAGCCCCCGACATGCGACCGCCGAAATTGGCTACCTCATCATTCTCCCCTGCTTCCAAGGGACGCATGTATCGCGCCAAGCTGTTGGGTTGCTGTTGAAGTATGCCCTTGATTTGCCCGGGAGTGCTGATATTTCAGAGCAGGGGAAGACTCGCGAGATTGGGGGCCTTGGACTTCGTCGCGTCCAGTATCAAGCACACGCGTTGAATACGCGTTCTGTACGTCTCGCGGAACTCATGGGATTCGTGAAGGAAGGAGTGATACGATGGCAGCGAGTGTTGGGGTCCGACAAAGAAGGGAAGAGCGGGAGGCGTGGGGAGAAGACATTGGATGGAGTTGGGAGCCATACGGGAGTCAATGCCGATGGGTGGGGTCCAGGGAGGGATACGGTGATACTGGCGGTCTGTTGGGATGATTGGGAGGGAGATGTAAAGGAACGCGTGGAACATATCATAAGTGGGAACACCTAGTGTCTGCACGGGGCCCCGTGGACGATATAATAAAATAAACTTCAAGAACTGGTTTTGTTTGGGAAAACTTGAAGTAGATCTAAGAGTGATCTAAAATTCTCAACCATCGTCGGATCACTGGTATTTTTCGTTAATGCGGGCATTCTTTAGGCCGGTGCACCTAGTCGTCGACAATACTTTACGCCTTGTGTTGGGCAATGATGCACCAATCTGAGTCTTCCGTAAAAGAAATTACCACCTCTGGAACTTCCTATTTCCCGTGTCCGTGCTCATTACATTGAAGAGTTTCTACATCTTGACGCCCAGTTACAAGTTGATAATGACAACAAACGTGACCGGCGCAATGCGCACTTAAATCTACCCACTCGGTGGTTAAAGGCTGATGCATGATGTATTGTCTTTCAGACTCTCGTCAAGAGGACCACCACCCAAGGAGTTCGTTTCGCCTCGACGCTGTGCACAATGCCAACTCCCTCCCAAGGTCATGTTCAAGGGGCCAGAGCCCAAAAGACCTCAACTCCACAGGCAAGGTACGCATCACTCCCGATCTCGACCTAAAAGAGCGAGAGTGCAAATTTCTGTAGGAGCGTTTCAGGAAAATCAGAATACATAGTCGACTCTAGGCGAATATTTCACGCCTTCCGTCCAAGTCACTTTGTTGAGTCAGCGTGAAAACCATCATATATTGAGCATTTGAATGGTTGGATCTAATACAGCAATGGTACCTCTCATGAGATCATTGTCCAGTTTTTCCATTGCAGGTGGTGCTTTCATGTTTGGATTCACAATTAGAACAAGAAATGCAATCAAGGCCACAGGGGTAGTAGGGCTTGGGTTTAGGCAGATGGTGGTTGCAATGTATAATATCTAGTAGACATGGTGACCATTGGAGGGACTGTGAACAAACCTAATAATTAATTACAACAGAAAAGGAATGAAAATGCCTGCATGTATACATTAATTAGGGATGGCCGTGCTCCAGAGCTGTTTCACAGCCTCCCAATATCTTTCTGGATGTTTCCGCATATGTTCCACATGGCCGCTCCCTTCAAACTTTTCCGCCCTGACGTTCAGGCCTATTTGTTTAGCTTGAGTTATATGTGCCTCGACTACAGACGCTGGCACGATCATGTCCGAATCAGAATAAAGGTAGAGTCTGGGGGTGATGGACGTGATCCAAGGCAGGAAGTTCTCAGTATTCAACACGACGCGGGAGTGATCGTTGGTGTCAGGTGTGCGCGTAATGAACTGTGTGATCCGTACAATGGCCCAAATAAGCGTCAAGGGGATGTACGTCAGATATTTGACAAGTAACGAGCGGATAGAAATGGTATAAGCAGTGAGTGAGACTGAGAGTGGTTCCTTTGCTCCCGGGAGAGAATCGTAAATCAGTCCAACAGCTGCGGATGCCACGTGTTGTTCCTTGGCAAGAAGTTTCGACAGCAGAGAAAGCCGGTGGGCTCCACCTATCAACATAAGGTAAATTCCAAGATGTTAATAACGAATTCATGCACTAGCCCTACCGTTGGAAAAGGCATGGATAAGAATACGTGGCTTGGGCTGTTCGAACTGACCCTCCTTCTGCAAGAGCGTTATGATCGGTTCCATGTCTTTCAGCTGAAGGAATCCATCAACTTTTTAATGAGAGAATACTATAATTGTTCAAGGTACATACCTTGACCGCCTCTCGCGTCCAAAATACGTCACCTTCGCAACGAATCAAAATTTGGCGCGCATTCGGGAAAAGCAGCTTGTATTGCTCCATGAATTTCCGAAGGTGGGGAATCTGGGCGTTCACTGCAGATTACGGTTAAATAGGGCATATCATGAGCCGCAAGACACGCACTCCATCCGAATAACAGAATCACACTGGTTAATTCATCAGAGACGCTGGCTCATGAACAATGTGAATTGTACCTTGGGCTCTCGGGGCCCGCAGTCCCCTCAGCAGGATAGAAGTAAACATCCGAAGTGACTTTGACCAGATCCATATTTTGATGTTGTAGTGGGGTTCGAAGTCCGTAAACCTAAATGTCTCAACTCGTGGTTTTACAGAGTGGGCGTGGGGCATGTTTTGTCACAGCTCAGAATGATCCGACAATTAAAAATAGTATTAAAAATAGTATATAAGATCACTTTTTTGGGATTTATGACCCGAAGAACCTTAAAACAGTGTGTACTTTGCCTCTTCTCAGAGTAAGCTGATAAAAAATCTAATTGCTTTGCAAAAGCGCACGAAGAGACTTGATCACTTGCAACACGACATTCACTCGGTGAACCTCATTTGGAAAAACAAGGACCATCATTGTGTTTCAGCACTTTTGGAGAAAATAAGGGAGCTCAAAGTTGCATATGGGTGCATAGGCCTATGGAAAAAAACGACCTCACATAATCCCCAAGGCCATCAAGGAGGTGTGACAGCAAGTTGATCTTTACACTGTGCAATTTAATCCATTTAACTGCTAGGTTACAACTTGAGTCCTTAACAATGGCTGCCAAAAAAAAAACTGGAACTCAGACTTGGGCTAAGCCCATTCTTCCTGTTGCCCAATGGAATTCAAACATGATATATATTCTAATTGATGAGATGTCAAAGAATAACAACACAAATATTCTGCATGGTAGTATTAAGAATATGGGTGAGTGAGGTTCTGGTATAAGCTTGGTGAAGTTGTAACTAGGGAATGGCATGGGTCACCAACAAGTCAAGTTTTGGTGACCCACACCCAAACCCATGGGAACCCAAACCTGTCAACCCATGGGTTTGTTGCAATGGGTTGATGGGTGTCAGGTTCATGTCATACAAATGCATGTGCATGTCATGTGTGTGTGCATGCAGCTGGTGCATTGTTAAGTCCGCGTGTCAGGCGCTTAGCTAGTACTTCCGAAGGGGTTATCTGGGAGCGTGAAGGTCCATAACGGGGCCGAGGACCGAGACGGAAGTCGGACGGACTACGGACGGGGACGGAGGTGCCGGGAACTTAGGGTAGGTCGCGGAATAGTTCAATCCGGTCACTGAGGTGTTCGAGGTCGAAAGGGACTTGGCTTCAACTTATGTGTTGCGCCCTCCTCGATCGTCTGTCCCTAATTTCGGAAAAGGAGGCAGGAGTTTACCGGAAATGAATCGGAAACTGGTGGGAGACTAAATCAATATTTGTACTGGCGAACAGCCCAGTCGTCTGTCAGACTATATACATGTGGCTTATCCTTGTACTATTTTTGCCGGTCATAAAACAAGAAGAAAGGGAGTACAAGGGGTCAATAGTATAGGGAATGGCACGGGTCACCCACGGGTCAAATGTGGGTGACCCACACCCGACCCATGGGGAACCCGAACCCGTCAACCCATGGGTTTTTTCCCATGGGTCGACGGGTGTCGGGTGCGCGCCGCACCCGCACACGTGAGACGCGTTCGCGCCGACACGAACGTGCTGTAAGCGTACGCATCGATACGAATGCACTGTATGCGCACGCGCTGACACAAACATGCTGTACGCGTATGCATCGACACAAACGCGCTGTACGCACACGCACCGACACAAACACGCTGTACGCGCACGCGCCGACATGAACGCGCTGTACGCGCACGCGCCGACACGAACGCGACGTACGTGTTCGTGTCGGCGCATGCGCGTATGGCGCGTTCCTGTTGTACGTGTGCGCGTGCGTGTCGTACGTGCATACGTACGACAGGAGCCAGTGCGTATTGTATGTGTGCGCATGCACGCATACATAGATGATACGCTGGGTTGGGCTGGGTCGCGGGTGCTCTGGGCTTGACCCGCACCCAACCCCAAGGGCACCTGACCCAGTGACCCGTGCGGGTTGGCCTGACCCGTGCTATTCCCTACAATAGTAAGGAAGAACAAGGGGGTAAGGTATGCGATAAACTAGCACGTCGGTTATCAAGATGCGGAAATAGGTTGCGGGAATCGGGATCGGATTAGTGGTGGTTCGGATGGATGTTACAGGAACGGGAATGGGAATGGGAACGGGAACAGGAACGGGAGCAGGTCCGTGCTTCGATGGTCGGGGAGGATTCGGAAACGGGGGTGGGTGATTATGGGGGTTGGTGTGGGTTTGTTGGAGGCATGGGGCGTAACATGCATGTTGTACACATGTGCATGTGGCAGGATGCACACCATGGACTGTATAGGCAGGTGGCTGATCACTGTAGCAGAGTGCCTGTACTGGAGGAGCCTAGTGTCAGGGGACAGCTCTTAGGGCCTATTTCCTTTTCCTCTATTTTCCTTATATGTATTTCCCTTTAATTTCTTCCCTTTTATTCTATTTGTCAGGCACTGGGAATGCCAACAATGCATGAGCCAAGTACTATTGCAATAGTACCAACTTCACAATGCTGGCAGGAATCGGCCAAGTCCTGCAGACTGATTGGGGTGGCTTGGCTTCAATGTACTTGTGCATTGCACCCTACTTTCCATGCATGCCACTGATTTGGAACAGACAAGATATCTGGGAGAGTGCCAAGAGTGTCAGCCCGAATAAGGGACTTCAGATGGGAGAAGGGAAGGCAAGAAGGTGTAAGCCAAGTCAATATTCAGAATGAGGAAGTATCTACATCCATGTACTACTTATATAGGTTGAGAAGTGAGATGTGGAATCAGGGTGGCATAAGACATGGAGAAAAGAATAAGGTATGGAGACCATGTGGAAGTATTGTCCACAGTGATCAAGAATAGAACAATACAATGTGAATGAGAATAGAACAAATAAATATGGCCAAGAATAAAAGAGTAGGAGTGTGAGTGAAAATAGAACAATAGAAAGTGGCTGAATATAAAATAATAGGGCTGTTACCAAATAATCAGTAAATAGCAAATGTCCTGAGGAGAAGCAGGTTGTCAAGTACATGTACCGAGGATCCGATAACTCGGCGGTACCGACTAAAATACTCCATTAGTAACCAAGTACGAACCATTCAATGAGTTGTTCTCGGCCAGATGCACATATAGGTCACACCCCTCATTCCCATCCCACGCCTACTCCTCACCCCTCGGTCCGTCTCACCTCGGGACTTCCTGCCCTTGTGTTATCCTCAGTTATAGCCTTGTTTTATAATCAGGCATTTCCTATTGTCCTATCCTAGGGCATGTCCTATTATTCTGTCCTTTATTGTTTTATCCCCGGTTTACATTTCTTATTCTAATTTTACTCGTTGTGGACAACAACCACATGATCTGCATACCTTGTTGTCCCACATTCCTTTTCCACATGTCGCTTCTTAACCTATATAAGTAGGACATGCATGTACATACTTGCTCATTCTGGGTATCGACTAGGCTTAGGCCCTTCTACCTTCTTCTCTTCTGTTAAGTCCTCGACTCGGGCCGGAATCTTCAACATCCCCCTGAGGATCTGTCTGTTGCAAATACAGTGGCACGCACGGCAAGTAGGGCGCAACGCACAAGTACGTTGAAGCCAATGCCACTACTCTTGGCCCGCAGGACTTGGCCATAGTCTGCCCGACCTTTCGACAACACCCCTCAGCAGTACCGAAGTCCGTCAGTAATCCGACGCTTGACACAGGTAAGGAAAAGGATGGGGAATGGAAGAATAACAAGAATAGAGGGGATGGGGTAAAGGGAGTGAACCCAAATGATGAACCAAATGTACTGAGCTGAGACCATGTACTAGTGAAGAGTGACTTGTCACTGGTGTGTGGGATTAAACAGTAGAGGTTGTTCAGTCAGTTCTACTGAGTGAACCTAGGGAATAGCACGGGTTAGGCTAACCCACACGGGACACCGGGTCAGGTGCCCCTGGGTTTGGGTATGGGTCAAGCCAAGAGCACCTGTGACCCGGCCCAACCCACTGCCTCAACTATGTATGCATGCACATGCATGCGTATGACACGACCGTACCATATGCACATGTGTATGACACACATGCCGACACAAATGCACCGTACATGCCCATTCCAACACGAACGCACCATATGCGCACGTGCTGACACCAATGTGCCATACGCACACTCGCCAATACCAACACTCTGACACCAATATGCCATACACATGCGCTGACACCAACGTGCTGATACCAAGGCGCCATATATGCATGTGCTGATACCAACACGCCGTACGCGCACGCACCAATGCCAACATGCCAATACCAACATGCTGTACACGCTGTAGAGTTGCTCTAGGTAATGAATACCTAAAAGCCTGCATGCACCGGTCTTTTTCTCTGGCGGGATCTAGCACAGTCATTCGGCACAGCTAGAATTGGTTCTGTGACTTGGCTATGTATGAATGAAAATAGAATGTGAACGAAATATGGTGTGATGTGACAGGGATGTGACCTGAGACACGAACATGTCATGCTGACTAATACTCGGACTTTGACTTTGGGACTTGAATACAATAGTCTAGATGTTTCTAGACTAGCCTTGACTTGGACTTCTAGACTGGACTTGGGGCTTTAACTTGTGAACTTGTTATTACAGAGGTGAGCCAGAGGCCTTTATATACAAAAACCAAGCAATGATGCAAAATGATGTGAGAGGTTGGCTATGTCAGTTGAATGACAAAGCATGAGAACAAAGTATACAAAAGAGGAAACTATGGAGAAACTCTGGATATAGCATCGAGGCTGCATGAATAGGGGCTAGGGGCTATGATAGGGGGAGACTAACCAAAAAGGTAAGGATGATTAGGGAATAGCATGGGTTCGGCCAACCCACATGGGTCACTGGGTCGGGTGCCCTTGAGTGCAGGTGCGGGTCAAGCGGAGAGCACCCATGACCCGGCCTAACCCGGCACGTCAATCATGTACGCATACATGTGCATGAGTATGACACCGAACCTGGCACTTGCTCCTGTCATATGTGTGTGTGTATGACATGCATGTGCATACGACATACACACGTGGCACACACATACGACACGCACGCATGGCATACACATACGACATGCACACGTGGCACACACATACGACACACATGCACCACACGGGCATATGACACACATGCACTGCACACATATGACACGCATGCGCCAACACCAATGAGCCGTATGTGGACACATATAATGTGTTCATCTCGGCACGTATACATACAGCGCGTTTGTGCATGTGCATACAACATGTCTATATCGGCGCATACATGTACGGTACGTTCAAGTTGGTACATACACATATGGCACGTTCGAGTCGGTGTGTACGCATATGGTATGTTCAAGTTGGCGTGTACGCATACGGCGCATTCGTGTCAGCGCATGCACATACTGTGCGTTCGTGTTGGGGCATACAGCATGTTCGTGTCGGTGCGAATGTGACGTATGATATAAATGCGCCGCAGGCATGTGGGTGTGCCGCACACCTGACACCCATTGACCTGTGGGAAAAAACCCATGGGTTGATGGGTTCGGGTTTCCCATGGGTCGGGTGCAGGTCACCCACATTTGACCCGTGGGTGACCTGTGCCATTCTCTAAGGATGATGAATAATAATGAGAAAAGACTAACAGAATAGGAAACAGGTCTGAGTCA
>QLPG01000221.1:0-25593 GCA_003314385.1 Gomphus sp. MG54 | reverse complement strand
TTATCACGGCTGATTATTATTATAAAGGTGTGCTGCGATACGGGTATCTGTTTTATGACCCCTGTTGTCCCAAATTATAGTCTAACCCTCATCAAGATTTGTGCTCACAGTAACACTGACATCCACTATCACAACAAAGGTATTCCTCGATTACCTCTTGGCTACAATTGGCTGAGCATTGATCATGACAGGTCTTAAGAGTGAATATTTACCATCACTGCTTAAAGATACATTGTAATTAAATTTCAACAGATTAGCATATGCGATATCCTTCTTCCTGCGCAAAACAGGTCCGAGTGCCGCAGTGAAAAATATCCCTGCCTGTCACTTCACTGATATTACATGTAGCTTGTCTGCCATTATTGTTTGTCGCATCCATTTGGGCCTTTTGGAGAGGAATTCGCATCTCAACAGCATTACCCTTTCTTCCATACATCCCGTGAGTAGCTTCCATGCAGCTACGCGACGCATACACGACGCCATCATGGATGAATTCGGCGACCGGAAGGTGACCGAATCACTTGAGACCGGAATCCACACGTCAAACGAAATAGAGCCGGAGGATGGTTTTGCTTCAAATACAGACCGCATTGATCTCGATGAGTTTCCTTGGGCCGCAGGAATTTAAGAGAGTTGAAGGACACGCCTCCTGTAGCATCGCAAAATTCGGGTAAGCCCTATTCTCAGTTCTGGGATTGTCAGTTCTTTATGATGTTTTAATATTGTGTACAGATGCGGTCGAACAAGTTTAGAGATATGTTAGAATGGATGACTGCGAGCTGAGGCTGATTCTCTAAAAATTATGGGACTGATAAAAAATTGTTGTGCCAGCTGATGATTTGTTGTAGATATTCGACCTTGATGATATTTCAATTATTGTAACCCATACTAAGAAAGGGTCAATTTTTTCAATACTCAAGATCCAGAGCTATGTCAATACATTAAGGAGTGTTATAAAAGTACATTACCTTATTTTTTATTATCTCTACTCCTATGCCCTACAAAAGAATTAATTCATCCGCCATCACAATTTTCTGTTGCATTCATGAGATCAATTTGAAGGATAGCCACATTGAGTATCCTTTGTGTGGTACTATACAGAGAGGTTGTCTCAAAGCCTGAAGCACCTCTTTCAGTAGTATATCATTGGGATGTAGTGAGATTTCAAATAATTGACCAACTTCTGATACAGAGCTAGCAAGTTCTTCTATCTTCTTGGTTGTTATCAATTCCATGGCATATTTTTATTGCAAAGATCAATGCATCTTCACTTGAGGATTTTATCCTATTTTTTTTGAAGATGGCCATTGAGAGATGAATCTGAAATAGTGACCATGTTTTGTATAATCAAGGTCTTGGGTAGATCTTTCACACCTGCCCCTGCATTCACACCTGCCCCTGCATGCACCCACCCTGCATTCCCACATCTGCACTTGCTCCTCTTGCTTATGCACCTGCAGGGTGGTTTGCATTAGGGCTGCTGGCAAAACCACACTGTTTTCTGTCAAGCCCAGGTGCATATGCCTATGTGTATATGTCACATATACCTGTTTTAGAACTGTAAATGAGGTAACCCAAGAACCGTGACAAAACTTTGGTGTGAAGAAAGCCTAATCAAGTTCTCCGACAAGACGATGGCAAGTGGTTGCCTGTCTGGGTTTGTGTCCAAAAAGAATCATTTAGAGGGGGCCTTGGTAGGTGCCTTTTCAATTACCTATAGGAATAATAGTTTATGTTTGTGAACTATTATTCTACCCTTGCCTAGGATTATTTCCACAGATGTTTTAACCGAGAACCCTTTATCAAGCACTGACCTTTGGATCAACATACTCAAGAGAGAGAGGCACTGACCTTTGGATCAACATACCTATGAGAAAGTGGCACTGGCCTTCGGACCAATGTACTGGGAGTGAGTGGCACTGACCTTCGGATCAACATATCTAAAGGTGCTTGATGCACCAGATAATCCGATCGATTATGGGTGATACTAAGATTGATTGTTAAGTTACTTTTATGCTACAGAACTAGTCTCTATATATACTAATTCTAAGGTGATTATGTAACTCCCTAATAAGGCAAGACCTTCTGTAAATTAGTGGAAAGGGATGGAAGGTCCTGGAATTCCTGGAAGTCACTGTGTCACCCTGTCAGGAACCGTATGCCGGCAAGCCCGACTATTCAATTCAGCCCACTCAGCCCAACTCCACTCTTGCTTGCTATTCAACATAACAGCCTCAGCCCATGGACTATATGCACCTCGTGTATCCATCTTGGCATTACATGCTCCTGTCAATTCACTCTACTCATTTACGTCACATCCCATATGCTCGCTATTCTATTCCATCCTCATTTACATTTAATATCTTTCATTACGTTTCATTTCATTTTCATCTGTTCGTAATTCCACTCAGTCCTTTATATCCGATCTGCTATTATGTTCCTTAGGATAACTCCATTGGGAATTGGAGTGACACGTCACCCCACAATGTCATGGAGGAGATCATTATTTGGGACGTAGTATTTCTGTTTCTCGCTTTTCACGATCCTCGGCTTTCTCATTCTATTATAGGAATCTATTTGACTCCTAGTAGATTAGAAAGTAGTATAAAAGATCTTGTACTCATAGCTCAGTCTTCAGTCAGAAAATCAACTCTGATTTCGACTAAGGTTCCTCTGTTCATTTCTGTCTACCTCACCTTTACGAAATTGGGGACTGTGTGGTCTAGTGGGTGCAATGCAATACGTTGAAGCCAAGCCCCAATCAGAACCTTGCCATTGCCTCGCCTTTGGGAGATTAAATATATTATGATTATGTCCTTTCTCTACATCGTAACAGTATTTTCTGACTGCCACACTTGATCGCACTTCATCTTCGCATATCACAACTATCATGAACACCTGCTCTACTACTTGCAGTTTACCTTTCATTGTAGAAGTCCCAAGTCAGTTGTGGGAGGTTTCCTCACTTCGACGGCTGTCAGAACAACCTTCAATTCACAAAGCTGGCCTATCAGGAGGGAATGCTCCTCCTGAACCTGAGGACGATGATGAAGAAAACCCACTCAACGATAATGACAACAAGGAGCCAAATACGAACCCTGTTCAAGTTTCAAATCTGAACCCCACTCATGTTTCTAATCCTAATCTGACTCTTAATTCCTCTTCTAGTTCAGACAAAATTGTCAAGGCACTTGTTGATCGATTAGCCCAACAGCCTCCTAGATCTAATCCCAACCCTGGTCATCATGCCAAGGTTCGCGAGTCTGAGGTTTACAACAGTACTGACCAAGCTAAGCTTCGCACATTCTTTTTACAATGCGTGCTGAACTTTTGAGACCATCCATCTGCATTCTTGACGGATGCGTCAAAGGTCCAATACACCATCTCATACCTCACAGGCCCTGCGGTCCAATATTTTGAACCCGCAATTCTTGGTGAAATCCAGCCTGAGCCTAGTTGGGTTAAGGTGTGGAAGGACTTTCGTCAAGAGCTGGAGACCAACTTTGGCCCATTCAACAGCACTGCGCAAGCAGAAATTGAGCTTGGCAAGATAGTTATGAAGGACAACCATCGTGCGTTCATTGACTTCGCCAGAGCCTCCACTTGCACTCAGTGGAACAATGCCACCCTCGCACATGTGGCATACAAGGGGTTGGCCAGACGTATCAAGAACAGCCTCCTTAACTTCCCTTGTTTCAAAACTCTCGCTGAACTCAGACAATATTCACTCGAGATCGACAGCAGATATTGGGAACACAAGGAGTTCGACAACTTTGGAAATCCTTCAAAGCCGAATGGGTCCTCATCCAAATCCAACTCCAACAACAACAACAATCATCAGTCTTCTTCCAACTCCAACAACTCGAACAACAAGAAGAGTAAGAAGGGGGGGAAGAAGAATGGCAATGATAAGTCTTCCAACAATAACAACAATGCTAACAACATTGCATCCAAGCTTGGAAAAGATGGGAAGCTATTGCCTGAAGAATGTCAAAGGCAAATCGAAGCAGGACTTTGTCTCTTGTGTGCTTCAAAAGGTCACATGGTCAAGGACTGCCCCAAATCCAATTCCCAATCCTCATCGACTTCTTCTAACAACAACAAATCCAACAACTCCAACAATAAGAAAATGACGAAAGCACACACGACCAAGGCAAGCACTTCCGACACCAATGCCGAAGACAACATGGCAACAGAGTTGAAAAAATGAGCTGCAGCCTGAGCTGAGGATTGTGTTAGCCTCTCTCACGTGCTGTTCTTGAATACCCTTTCTTCTAATTCTGCTATTTCTCACGTATCTTCTACTTCTGAAACTTTGAACACTTCGCTTATACTTAATCTGCCTTGTTCTCTTATTTCCGAACTTCCTCTTGTTACACTCTTAGATTGTGGTTCTTCAGACTGCTTTATTAAATCACAAGTTGTACAGAAATATTCTTTGCCTCCTAATTCAGTTCCTGCTATTCTGTTGAAATTATTTGACAGTTCTACCAATTCTGTCATTACTCAGACTACGACAATTCCAATCCAATTTCTGACTGGCGAACTTCAGAACATCACCTTCTATGTGACAATGTTGGATGGCAGTTGCTCTGTAGTACTTGGCTTCAACTGGCTCACCCACTACAATCCATTGATTGACTGGGTATTGGGCAGTATAACCTTCAAGTCTACAAAACCGACCACCATCCCAACACCTCAGGCCTCAACCGCTGCTTCACAGTCCAGCACCCCACTTCCTAGCAATCCGTCACCATCTCCAAAGTTGGAGGCTCTGCGGATAGCCCTAGTTAATGCAGAAGCATTTGTTTGTACCTGCAAACTAGAAGGTTCACAGGCCTTTCAACTCAACCTCATGGATCTTGACAAATACGCTTGAGGCTCCACTATGGTTGACTCCTCAGACAACCTGGATAGCATTAAACAGCATGTTCCAGAATTCTATCATGACTTCGCTGATGTCTTTAGTAAACAGCGCAGTAATACTTTAGCTCCTCATAGACCCTACAATCTCAAGATCAACCTTGAGGATGGCACTTTGCCCCCTCTTGGTCCCATTTATTCCCTCTCAGTATCTGAACTCCAATCACTACGAGACTTCATCGATGAATATCTCAACATGGGCTTCATTCGACCCTCATGTTCATCACATGGCGCACCAGTACTATTCGTATGCAAAAAGGATGGCTCCCTGTGGCTCTGTATAGACTTTTGTGGTCTAAACAGAATCACAAAGAAAGACCATTATCCACTTCCCCTTATTTCTGACCTCTTAGACGCCCCCAAGAAAGCTCGTATATACACTAAAATTGACCTCAGACATGCCTATCACCTCGTTTGAATTGCAGAAGGGGATGAATGGAAGACAGCTTTTAGGACACATTATGGATCCTTTGAGTGGCTTGTCATGCCTTTTGGACTTTCTACCACCCCTGCTGCATTTCAGCGCTTCATGAACAATATTTTTGGTGACCTTTTAGACAACTGTACCATAGTCTATTTGGATGACATCCTCATCTATTCCAATGACAAATCCTCGCATATTGAACACATTTGCAAAGTTCTACGACAATTATGCAAGCACAACTTGTATGCTCGAGAAGACAAATGTTCCTTCCACCAAACATCCGTCGAATACCTCAGATATATCCTCTCACCTGAGGGTCTTACGATGGCAGAAGACAAAGTCAACTGCATCACTCAATGGCCCAAGCCATGAAAAGTCAAAGATGTCCAATCATTCCTCGGATTTGCAAACTTCTATTGGAGATTCATTTTCAACTATTCCTCTATTAAGACTCCTCTTACTCGACTCACTCACAAAGGTCTGGCTTGGAACTAGAGTGAGGAGTGTAGAGATGTGTTTAATAAGCTAAAACTGGCATTCACATCTGCCCTCATATTAACTCATTGGACTCCTGATTTGCCCTTGATTGTGGAGACAGATGCGTCAGATTACACTTTAGCAGCTATACTCTCCCAACACTCCCCAGATGGCGAGCTTCACCCTGTTGCATTTCATTCCCAAACTTTCACCTCTCCAGAACTCAATTACGATGTTCACAACAAAGAACTGCTCGCAATTTTCGAAGCTTTTCAAAAGTGGTGTCATTACTTAGAAGGTTCTGGTGACCCTGTCAATGTCATCACCGATCATAAGAACTTGGAGTACTTTTGTATGACCAAGTTGTTGACTAGACGTCAAGCTAGGTGGTTGGAATACCTCTCTCAGTTTAATCTTGTCATCCATTTCAGACCAGGTCATTTGGGCACTAAGCCTGATTCGCTCACTAGACGATGGGACATCTACCTTAAGGAGGGGATGAGTGACTACACTACTATTAATCCCCAGAACCTTCGACCCATCTTCTCTCAACACCAGTTGACCATGTCCCTTCAAGCCATGAGCCTCATTGAACCAGTACTGAGGGCCTCAACTCTTATGGACACCGAGCATATCCTGAATGACATCAGACTCCATCTTCCCTCCGACTCCTTAGCCCAGAAACACCTTGCGAATAACGATGACCCAAAGTGGCAGACTAATTCCAACAGTCTGTTGCTATTTGACGATCACATCTATGTTCCCGAGGCCCAAGACTTACGCTTACATGTGTTACAACATAAGCATGATCACATTCTTTCTGGACACTTTGGAATTAACAAAACCATAGACCTCGTCAGATGTGACTACAATTGGCCTGGCATGCGCTCATTTGTTAAAGACTACTTCAAGTCCTGCATGACATGTATGTGGAATAAATGACAACATCACAAGCCATATAGATTACTCAAACAACTTCCAGTACCAGACAAACCCTGGAACTCAATATCCATGGACTTCATTGAGCAGCTTCCCACATCCTCGGGATTCACAGCCATCCTAGTCATAGTCAACCACTTCACCAAACAGTCTATCTTCATTCCTACTTCCATCACCATCACTTCCTCTCAGCTTGCAGAACTCTTCGTACTTCACGTATTCTCCAAACACGGCATTCCATCTCATGTCACTTCAGATAGAGGCTTGGAATTTGTGTCCCACTTCTGGTGTTCTCTTGGGAAGGCCCTTGACATGAAGTTGCATTTCACCTCAGGCTATCACCCAGAAGGCGATAGCCAGACCGAGCATGGTAATCAGACATTAGAACAGTACCTCTGCGTCTATTGCAACTATCAACAAGACAACTGGGCCCTGCTATTACCCCTTGCAGAGTTCACCTATAACAACACTCCCAGTGCCACCAATGGAATCTCGCCTTTCTTTGCCAACAAAGGCTATCATCCCAATCTCACCATTCATCCTGAATGTGACCTCACTTCATCATGAGTGCAAGACTTCATAGTTGACCTGGATGAGTTGCATCAGCAACTTCGAACCAACATCCTCGATGCTCAACAAATGTACCAATCCTCAGCTGATGCCAAACGACTCTCATTTCCAGACTTTGCCATTGGCAGTCTTGTGTTTATCAAAGCCAAATTTCTCAGGACCACCCGTCCTGCGAAAAAGCTAGCTGAGAAGTTTTTGGGTCCATTTGAAATTATTGCACATCCTGGTTATCACTCTGTTACTCTGAAACTCCCAGGCTACATGAACGCAGTACATCCTGTATTCCACGTTTCAATGATTGAGCCAGCCACTCCTAATCCCATTCCTAATCGCATTCAACCACCCCCGCCTAGGGAATAGCACAGGTTTGGCCAACCCACATGGGTCACCGGGTCAGGTGCCCTTGGGTGCAGGTGCGGGTCAAGCGGAGAGCACCTGTGACCTGGCCCAACCTGGCACGTCAATCATGTACACGTGCATGTGCACGAGTACGACACCCAACCTGGCACTTGCTCCTGTCATACGTGTGTGCATATGACACGCACGTGCATATGACACATGCGTGCAGCACACACATATGACACACATGCGCTGCACAGGCATACGACACACACGCACCGCACATATATGACACGCACATGCTGACACCAACGAGCCGTACGTGGATGCATAGAACACGTTTGTCTCGGCGCATACGCGTAGAACATGTTCGTCTCAGCACATACGTGTAGAACGCGTTCGTCTTGGTGCATATGCGTAGAACACGTTCGTCTTGGCGCGTACGCATACAGTGCGTTTGTGCGTGCACATACAACATGTCCATATTGGTGCGTTCGAGTCGGCACGTACGTGTATGGCGTGTTCAAGTCGGCACATACATGTATGGCATGTTCAAGTTGGCGTGTTCGTGTCAGTGCATGCGCGTACTGCATGTTCGTGTTGGGGCATACAGCATGTTCGTGTTGGCGTGAATGCGACGTACGACATGAATGCGCTGCAGGCATGCAGGTGCGCCATGCACCCAACACCCATCGACCCATGGGAAAAAACCCATGGGTTGATGGGTTCGGGTTTCCCATGGGTCGGGTGCGGGTCACCCACATTGGACCCATGGGTGACCCGTGCCATTCCCTACCCCCACCCCAAGTCATAATCAACGGTGAACCTGAATTTGAGATATCCGAGATCCTGGACTCAAAAATTGATAATAGACATACAGCATGCAGGCTGTTGTACTTAGTGCAGTGGGCAGGATATGAGGGCACAGATGAAGAAACTTCATGGCTCCTTGCAACAGAACTCAACCACACGTCAGAACTCGTTCAAGACTTTCACAAGTCGTATCCAGATAAACCTGGACCATTACCCATTCCATAAGCACTTGTGAAAGGCAATAAATTCCCACAGTGATGTGTTCTTTCAACTGGGCCAAAAGGCCACTATGCCAGGTTATCTGGCATTAGTCTGTGGGCACTATTTAAACAGCAACTTATTACATGTATTCACCAACCATTGCAATGGTATGTAACAGTGAGCCAGCCACTCCTAATCCCATTCCTAATCCCATTCAACCACCTCCGCCCCCAGTCATAATCAACAGCGAACCCGAATTTGAAATATCCGAGATCCTGGACTCAAAAATTGATAATAGATGCACGGCATATAGGCTGTTGTACTTAGTGTCCCACAGTAATGTGCTCTTCCAACTGGGCCAAAAGGCCACTATGCCAGGTTATCTGGCATTAGTCTGTGGGCACTATTTAAACAGCAACTTGTTACATGTATTCACCAACCATTGAAATGGTATGTAACAGCACCTCGCAATTTCTCTTCCATTCACTCTTGCTCATTCCGTTCATTATCACTCTTGCATTTCAGTTCCATTCTCTCTGTCTTCAATTTCAGTTCCATTCTCTCTGTCTTCAATTTCAAAAAAATTCCTCAATTCTGATCCACTCATTTCAACTTGCAATTTAGCTTCTTCTTTCCGTTTTCAAGTTCAACCCTCAGTTTCCATTTCATCATTCCTTTTCCATTTCAACTCTATTCCGAACTTCAAAGTCACGTTCTATTTACCATTAAATCCTATTCTACAAGCCCAACTCTACTTCCCCTTCCCCATCCAAGTCATCAAACACATTCCTTACATTTTCACCCCTAGTTACCCAACCTTCCCAAGTTCCACACACCCTTGGCGGCTCTGACAACTCCTTACTCTGCAACCTCTGATTCTGTAAAATCATCTGCAACTCCCTCACCTCACCTCACAATTGACTGACCTCACCTCGCAATTGACTGATGTTAAATCCACATGTTGGCGCTTAGCTAGAGGCTTCCGGGTGGGTTTCCAGAGGGTTCCCGAAGGGGGGGTTCGTACTCTGGGGACAGAGGGACTAAGGGTCGTGGACTTGGGGTCAGAATCAGAATGGGGATGGAAAGTTGGGAAGCACCGGGGGTCATGGGACTGTTTACGGTATAGGGTGATACAAGTGGTTTGAGGTCACAGGGACTTGGCTTCAACTTATGTGTTGCGCCTGCCTTGATCGTCTGTCCCTAATTTCGGAGAGTTGGAAAGTTTACCAGAACTTAATTGGAAACTATGACGCAGAATTAAGTTGATATTCATATGTCAGGCTCCAGGAATGCCGAGGAGTGGCCAAGTCCTGCAGGCAGGGAATAGTGGCATGGCTTCAACGTACTCGTGCGTTGCACCCTACTTCCCATGCGTGCCACTGATTTGGGACAGAGGGATACCTGGGAGAGTGCTGAGAGTGTCGGCCCAGGTAAAGGACTTGGGACAGGAGAAGGGAGGACAAGAAGGCATAAACCTAGTTGATTTCCAGAACGAAGAACCATCTACATACATTGGCTACTTATATTGGCTAATAAGTGAGATGTGGAACAGAGTGGCACAAAGGAATGGAGAACAATAAGGTATGAAGAATCATGTGGAGGTATTGTCCACAATGATCAAGAATAGAACAAGGAATGTGGATGATAATAGAACAATAAAGTATGGCCAAGGACAAAAGAGTGAGTGAGAATAGAACAATGGGAGTGGCCTGAACATAAAACAATAGTGCCACTGCCGAGTGGCAACAAAGAGTGAATGTCCTGAGGGTAAACAGGCAAGGGGAAGGACAGGGAAAGAAGGGGAATGAAGAAATGACAAAGGATAGAGGGGACAGGATGAGGAAAGTGAACCAAATGATGAGCCAAATGTACCAGACCGAGACCATGTACTGGCGATGGATGACTTGTCACTGGTGTGTGAGACTAAAAGGCAAGGGTTGTTCGGTCGGTACTACCGAGTGAACCAGAGCTTGGTATCGGGGGCTTGACATCATACTGGCAAATAGTCCAGTCAACTGGTGACTTATATACATGTATCTAGTCTTGTACTATCTTTTACTGAGTAAAGACAAGGGGGGGAAGAGAGTACAAGGGGCAATATAAAACAAAGAACAAAGGAGTGAGGTATGTGGTGATCCTGCGTGTCGTCTATCAAAGGAGCGGAACCTTGACTTTGGAATCTTCAGAGGTTCGGAAACACGGAACCTCGGAATGATGCATTGGAAATCCAGAAATCGGTTATTCAGACTTTGAGTGATCAGAAAGGTCCTGGAAACGGCGCAGGTGGTTGTGGGGTTTAATGTGGGTTTATTTGACAGCATGGGCTATAACAGTATCCCTCCCTCCACTAGGACTGAGCCCTCGAGGTCCTAAGCTTAATTGGAGCAGTAATTAAGACAGACATTACTGTGGGAGTCTTTTTGACAGTTTCCTGGGATATTTTGATTGATAAGTGCTGATGGTTCATTTGTCTATAAAAGGGGGGTGTTCGCAGAACTGGGAGGGGCCTTTCCTCAATAGAGAACATGGATCTGCAACCTTTGGAAAACCTGGGGGATTTTTCCCATATCCCCCTCTATGGTTTGGGGACAAGTGAGGCACATTATTTGCACATCCTTGACGAGGAGTTGACCATTCTTCGCACCCGTACCATTAGGGTCTGTGATTACTATGGTGAGTGGTGCCTTTGTTGGAGCCTCTCTCTTTCTGATTTCCATAGTGAGCCATTACATGAGGCCGTCACCATCTGGGGTTGTTCCTTGTTGGGATCCGGAGCAGGACAAGACTTCTGGCAAGTTGGGGGTGGGAGCAAGTGGTCTGGAGGTACTCGGGTGTATTTCCGTGTATCTGTTTCATCTGGACAAGTACTGGGAGGATCTGCGCCAACTCTTGGACCTCTTTAGGTGGTATCATTGTCGTATGTCCAGCTTGACAACTGCCGGGGTTGGCATAGAGGAAGTGAGGTTGTATGGGAGCCTCACTGATGCATTAACGTCATTCCTGACAGTGGATCAGGGGCTTGATGCTTCCTTTCTGGATGACGTAGATCGGTTGCTTGTCTGCTTGGGTCACGGGTCAGGTGGTTCTGATGGGTGTCTGGGTTTAGCGTGGGCCATGAGGGGTTTGAATGGTTGAAATGAGGGTGTTGATTAGTTGTTTGTATGATTGGTGTCATGAATTTTACGGTTTTTGGTGGTGTTTGGGTCTGGGTGATGTAAGGATTCCTAAACAATTGTGTTGTTTTCCAGATGTTTCCTCTTTTTTAGAGCTGATGTCCCATGGTTGCCTAATTTACGTGGTCGGGGCCATAGTGGTTATGGGGTCATGGCGGTCATAGAGATCGTAGCATTCATTCTACCAGATTGTCGCTTGGACAGAGGTAGTGTCATCGGGATTCGGGGAATGTCCTGCAACTTGAGTCTCGGTTGAAATTGTTGATTAGTTTAGCTCATATTAATATTCTAACAAGATGGGTCTAGTTCTAAGAGAATCTACATAGTACCGTTAGTCTAAGGGATGGTATGGGATTCTGCGGTTTTCAGGGTTCTTCCTGAGCGGAGTTTTTCAGAGGGTCAGATTTGAGCACTGAGTGAAGACTGCTGGCTCCATATTGCCAAGAATCAGTTAGGATAATCTAAATGAGTAGTACTCAATGCCCTGTTCATCAATGGATCGTAATGGGTGAGCATATGGTCCTTGCAACTAAAATTCTGACAGGGTTTGGAGGGTTGGATTTGGAGGGTTGGAGTTGGAGGGTTGGAGTTGGAGTGTTTCCACAGAAACAGGTCGAAATCTTTTGACAATTGGTCGCAGGGGGTCATATTCCTGAAAAGGTTGGATGTGTTGTTTTGTTTTTACGTCCGTAGGCATAGTTGGTGTTCAACGCAAACAACTGGTGCTGGAGTTGGGAGCCTAACTTCTTATTCCTCGGTTTCCGAAGTGTCCAATGTCTCAGACTCTTCTTCAACCTCTTCTGTCATGGAGGCTGTGTGCCCTTTGGTGACTGTGGTGGTGGATCTTGGACATTCCTTGGCTGAGTGGCCCGATCTGCCACATCAGAGGCAAAGGTTTTGTTCGAAGCGGCATTGCCATTCTTGTGGTGTAAGTTTTCCGTCTTTACTGATTTTGG
The DNA here is from genome assembly GCA_003314385.1 of Gomphus sp. MG54. Classification (NCBI taxonomy): domain Eukaryota; kingdom Fungi; phylum Basidiomycota; class Agaricomycetes; order Gomphales; family Gomphaceae; genus Gomphus; species Gomphus sp. MG54. The sequence goes on along the minus strand of QLPG01000221.1, from coordinate 12,778 downwards.
ACAAAAGATCCATGGTAGTCCTGCTGCCACTGGACAGGGTCGTGGATTGGCCTACATTGGCCGTCTTATTGCCCGTGTTAGGGGCTGAATACGTGGTCATGGGGGTCCTCCCTCTGTTGTAGGGGCAGTTAAAGTTCCAGGTGGAGGGGGGCTCTCTGGCAATTTCCCATCATCGCTCCCAGTAGCGGGCATCGATGGATTAGGACATGAGATGGAGTTGGAGCAGGGAATGGGGCTTTCCTACTCTAGAGATCTCGTCCTTGATCCTGCCAGGGAGTCTGTTGTAGAACTGGTGATGAAGTGCAGCGTCACCCCAGTAGACGTGGGTGGCTAGTCAATTGAATTTGACTACATATTTCGTGATATGCTGATTATCACGCATGCGGAGGGTCTCGAGGTCTGCTTCGGCCTCTCCTTCTGGGTTGTGGGGGCTGAAGTTGGTTTTGAGTTCATTTACGAACTCCTCATAGTCATGGAGCCAGTCTGGCTCGTTGGGGGTGGAGAGGGCTGGTTCAAACCAGTCCAGGGTGGTACTGGTCAGGTACGAAAGTACATAGGTTACCTTGGCACTCTCGATGTCAAAAGTGTCAGGGTGGTCATGGAAGTTCAATCTACATTGCACTAAAAAGGCTTGTAGTTTCCTCGAATCAGATCCATCAAAGGTATCCAGGTCGCAAACCTTGGTGGTGCAGGGGGCTGATCTTCTGGGGCTGGCTAAGTTGCTTGCCAGCATAATGAGGGCCTGAGTGAGATCAGACACAATGTTGGGTCCTAAGGTGGGGGCCCCTCCCAGGTGTGCAGGAGGCAGCGGTGCTGCGGCGGGTGGTGCGACATGGGGTTGGGTGACGGGGGGTGGTGCAGCAAACAGGGGTACGGCAGGTGGTGCAACGAGTGGTGGTGCAATGGGTTGTGGTGCCACGAGTGGAGGTGTGAAGGGTGGTGGTATGTAGGGGGGTGCCGATGAGTCTGATGGTGCTGCTGTGGATGGTCCTGAACTGGATTGCATATCTGATGGCGACGATTGTTGAGTTGCTGGGGGGTGGTTCACAAGGAACGGGTTGGTCAAATTCAAATGCAGGTGTTGTTCTGCGTCCGAGAATCCGGAGTCGGAAGAAGGCTCCAGGGGGTGTGCTGGGGTCTGAGGTGTCTGGAAACTTGGCCTGGGGACGGGCAGTTCTCAGGGGATGGATGCATGGTGGGCAGATGCCTGAGTGATTGTCTGCATGGCTTGTGAATGTGTGATAGATCTCATGCTTAATGATGATCAGGAGTGTGAGTACAAATATACTGTTAAATCCATGTGTTGGCACTTAGCTAGAGGCTTCCAGGCAGGTTTCTGAAGGGGGGGTTCATACTCCAGGGACAGAGGGACTAAGGGTTGTGGACTTGGGGTCGGAATCAGAATGGGGACGGAAAGTCGGGAAGCGCTGGGGGTCTTAGGACTGTTCACAGTATAGGGTGGTACGAGTGGTTCAAGGTTGCAGGGACTTGGCTTCAACTTATGTGTTGCACCCTCCTCGATCATCTGTCCCTAATTTCGGAGAGTCAGAAAGTTTACCAGAACTTAATTGGAAACTATGACGCAGAATTAAGTTGATATTCGTACTGGAGTCAACTGGTGACTTATATACATGTATCTAGTCTTGTACTATCTTTTACCGAGTAAAGACAAGGGGGGGAAGAGAGTACAAGGGGCAATATAAAACAAAGAACAAAGGAGTGAGGTACGCAGTGATCCTGCACGTTGTCTATCAAAGGAGCAGAACATTGACTTTGGAATCTTTGGAGGTTTGGAAACATGGAACCTTGGAATGATGTATTGGAAATCCAGAAATCGGTTATTTAGACTTTGAGCGATCGGAAAGGTCCCGTAAATGGCGCAGGTGGTTGTGGGGTTGAATGTGGGTTTATTTGGCGGCATGGGCCATAACAACTGACCTCGCCTCACAATTCCTCATTGGTCATGCGGCTCTCCGACACTTGGAACTTGTGTTCCAAAAGCTCCTTGCGATGCTCTTCAACCGACCACTGCAGTTCCAAAAGGGTGGCGGTCAATACAATGACTGGTGAAGGGGCAGGAGGTGCAGAAGGCACGACTCTGGGAGGTAGCATGACCTCAGGAGCTGGTGGTGGAGGAGGTGGAGAAGTTGGCACAGGTGGTAGAGGGGGTGGAGAAGTTGGCACAGGCGGTAGAGGGGGTGGAGAAGTTGGCGCAGGTGGTAGAGGGGGTGGAGAAGTTGGTGCAGGAGGTGGTGGAGGGGCTGACAATGGCAATGAGACAGTGATCTGTGATGTCTGTGCCACAGTAGGTGGAGGTGAAGACTCATGAGGAGGGTTAGGCAGTAGAGGGGGCTGAGGGGAATGGGGGTCAGGGAGGAAGAGTGGGGTATGCGCTCTGGGTTCCAACCTCAGCCTTTTTGAGGGACCCGCACCATCATCTTCATGTTCATCTTCTGGTGTACCTTCCCTTGTTTGCTTTTCCGACCTTGGACTTCCTTCATCCTCGGGATTCTGCTCCCTAACCTTTCCCTTGCCTTTCCTCTTACTCGTACCCTGACCTCTCTCATTAATGCTACAACCCACACCCCTCTCAGCATACCATACGCATGCACCCAGATCCAGATCTAAATCCCACTTCCTCAGACATGTGTTGTGCCGTTTTTTGAAGTGACCGCAGGGCTTCTGAACCACAAATCCATGAGACCAGGGTGTACGGTCATCTTGTTCACCCAACTTCGCTTTTTGATAGAAGATGCTGTTCACATCGCCCTTGTCATACCTCATCTGAAGATGGGTGTACTGCAAAAACAATATCAGCTAAAAATTCAATTCCGAGCCAATACTCTTACTCACCTTTGCACTTTTCAAATATGCCCCTTCGACCCAGGGCACTCGCACATCAATGTGATCTTCCTCAAGAAGCGCCTGGCTGCTGTCAGAATTCGGTAACACCGAAATATTGATTAAGTCCTGCAAACCATTCTGGAGTGGCTAGGCTTCAATGTGCTCGTGCATTGTACCCTGCTGTTCCATGTGCACCACTAATTTGGATGGTAAGAGGTCTTGTGAAGATGCCGAGGGCATCAGCTCGAGTGAAGGACTTTAGAGATGGGAAACGGACAAAGGGGTGTGAACCGATTTGATATTCTGAGTGAGGAACTATCTACATACATCCCACTACTTATATAATTAAGAAGCAAGATGTGGAACAGGGTGGCATAAGGAATGGAAACAATAAGGTATGAAGAAACCACATGGAGGCATTGTCTACAGTGATCAGAAATAGAATAAGGAATGTAAGCGGAATTAGAATAATGGAGTATGGCTAAGAATAAGATAATGAAGTGATGGGCGAGAATAGAACAATAGAGGGTGACCGAAGATAAAACAATAGGCAGTGGCCAGGATAATGAGTGGCTGTCATGTTGTTCAGGGGGAACGGTTGAAGGGATGGAAGGATAGTGGAAGATGAGATGGATAGGATAGAAGAAGAAGCCTAGACAGTGTACCGGATGTACCAAGCCAAGCCCATATGATAGTGAGAATAATATGGGTGCAGGACGGGTGGTCGGTCAGTATTTCTGGGTGTACCAGAGCTTGGTATCAAGGTCTTGACAGTATCCCCCCCTTAGCAGCTGAACCCATGAAGCTGGGGAGTGGGAGTTGAATATGTGGCTCCAACGCCTTATTGTGATATCACAAAGGTTTGGGATTTGGCGCTGGAATGTGATCCTCACTTCCATCAACACGCATACCTTATCACTATCTACCATAACAAGATGGGTTATGAAACGGATGAGGAAAATGAGCAGAAGCCTGAAATAGAAAGGAACAGGTTGGAGAGGCAGCAGAAGCAAGAGGCTGAGGCTGCCTGAATTGCCAAGGCTGAGGCCAAGAAAAAGGAGGGTGAGGATGCGGCAAAAGCGGCTGCTAAATCAATGGGAGAGAGGAAAGGGACTGATAGTAGAGTGGCCAACACTACTGCTGGAGTGGCCGAGAAGGATCAGGAGGGGTTGGCAAAACAGGCAGGAAACTGGGGCCTCGAGGATGCAACTGGGACAGGGCCTCCTCTGAATGTGGGGGAACAGGGTGAGGTTCCTGAAAGTGAGGGTGCTGGCACCGCGGGGGCTCCCAAAGTTTCGGGAAGACTGGAGTCTTTGCTCCATAAGAGGGGTAGGAGTACGGGAGCAGAGTCTACTAAGAAAATGAATGTGAGGAGAGTGCTGATGGGGGGTAAGGTATGTGGGGAATTTCTTATTTTTATTATTATTATTTTTTTTGATTTCTTTCCTTCATTAGCCTAAGAAAAGGCTGACCCAAGGATGGTTGCCATCTCTTCTTCCTCCTTGCGATCATTGCAAGGAACACGAGGAGAATTGTCAGGTGAGGAATGTAGGGGCAGCATGCGGGCGATGCAACACCCATCATGTGAAGTGCAGCCTGGCGGCACCTCAGCAGTGCAAGGTCAAGAGTCGGGAAGAGGTGGAGTCGGAGAGGGAGAGTGAGGAAGAACAGAGCAAGCAGGATGAAACAGAAATGGAACAAGAGGAGTGGCCGATGAAGAGGCCAAGAAGGGCCATCACGATGCAGTCGAGCAAGCGGCCGATGGGACTGAGGCTGAGTGGTCAATTGATGACTGTGGATGTCCCACAGCTGGCAGAGTTGGGGTCCCAGCATGTCATTGCGATCTGGGAAGACATCCTGCAGGGGCAGGCAGCTATGACCTGAGTTTTCCTCCAGATTGCGGAGGCGGCTGAGTGCATAAGTCGCGCTATGGCTTTGACGGGTGAGGATCAGTGTGGCGGTTGGAGAATCCCAGGCCATACGAGAGTCCCAGAAGAGTCGGGTGGGAGTGGGAGTATGGGAGAAGACCAGTTGAAGGATGATGATGGGGAAGGGGATAAGGGGGAGGATAAGGAACAGGATGAGGAGATGGTGATAGATGAGACTTTGAAGGATGACTGATTAATAGAATTGTTTTTTCTTTTAAAGAAAGGATAAGCAAGGAAATAGAAACATGTGAGCAGAAGAAAACAAGTGAATGTGCCGGAGTTTGTTTCAGCAGATTTGGTCGGGTTGGATGGAGGGATTAATGGTATCGGGAATAGCATGTTGGGATGGGTAGAAATTAAGGTCGAGATAAAGAGTGAATGGAAGGGGTTTCCAGGAAGGGGATGTTTTTGGGAGGGGAGGTGCATAGCATTGCTTGGTTGCCACCCCCCCTGTCTAGGTAGACGTCCCATCATCTACAAGGTATAAGCATACGATGCAATTATGCAAATCGGATAAACAGGAATGGATGGGGATGGATGGAGAAGACCTTGGCCGAACGTGCCAAATGGCACCACTGACCGAGCAGCCTGAGCTAGAAACCCTTTGGCGGAGTTTCCAGCGATGGAGCAGGATCCTGGGTGAGGCTTTTGGAGCAGTGGCATGTGCCGACTGGACCAAGGCCATCGGATGCACCTAAAGGTGTTAGTGGCATGACAGAGCGTAATACTGCCCAATACCCTGTTAATCAACAGATTATGGTAGGTGAGCGAGTTGTGACCGAATATTGCTGACCAACGGATCTAGTGATGTGATAATGGATGAGTGGACTGGTTGTCCTATCAGAGGATCTAGTGACATGTCTATGTATTCAGTAACAACCGAATTTAGCAGTACTGGATCAACGAATTCTAAGGCAGAATAATATAAGAGTCTAACTATGAACGGATAATGACTGAAAAAATTAAACGAAAGTTGGGGGTATAGGAGCATTGATCTACACCTCACTACTAGCATCTACCGAGTTAACGCAACTCTCGGTGTGCTCAGAGGCTAGCGGATGGTGAACTAGTCTTCGGTTGCCATTGCTGAGTCCTCAGCATTGATGTCCAAGGCATCGGATGCCTGTGAGATGGAGTCGGAAGTGGTGGTCGCACAGGCTTTGGTTGCCTTGGGCATTTGGCAACTTTGTGATCACTGGTGGCACAGAGGAGACACAGGTTGTGGTCCAGGTGTCTTTGATGTTCGGTCAGGAGAAGTTTGCCACCCTTCCCAAGGGTTTTGGTATACATGGGTGGGTCAGGCATTTTCCTGTCTTTGTTCTTGGATGTGTCCTTGCTGCTGTTATTGTTGCTGTTATTTTGCTGGCAGTTGTCTGAGGTGGATCTGTTGCCAGGCTTGTACGATCTGATATCTTTTTTCGGCTCATTGCTGCCCTCCGCAGACTGTTTAGCTTTTCATTCCCAATACCTCATGTCAATCCTTTGAACACGATTTCGGAGTTTGTCGAGTGTGCGGGGTTTGTCGAAATGGATGAGACCATCTTTGATGCACTTTGGCAGTGCCATGTATGCCTTGCAGAGGAGGGCATTGTCGTTGTAGTTGACAAAGGCCGCGAGCCTGTAAAATTCCACAAAGAACCAAGTGGCTTTGTGGTTGTCCTGCATGGTTAGCTTTTCGAGGGCCGTCTCAGCATCAGCTCTTTCGTCCCAAGAGCCAAAGTTGATCTGTAATTCATCGATGAAAAGCTCCAGGTTGCTGGTCCAACGGGGTTCCGTATTGGGATTACCCATCAGGTAGGGCTCAAAACATTCCAGAGCTGTTCCTTTCAGGTAGGAGACCATGTAATTGACTTTTTGCCTATCGTCGGAGAATGAGTTAGGCCAGGTGCTGAAGTTCATTCTGCAAAGGAAGTTGAAACCCTTTAACTTCTTTAGGTTGGTTCCATCGAAGGGTTCTGGTTCTTGGATTCTGGCAGCTTGACCGTGTTGTCGGTGGTTCCGAGTGGTCCTGCTGAGTTTGAGAATGACATTCAGAAGGTCTTGATTGTTGGCTGGGTTCACGGGAGCCCTGGCCCTAGGAAGTAGCCCGGATTGCGGAGCTTGCCTGGGCTGTGGGGCTGGTTGGGCTCGGGAGCTTGCCTGGCCTGCGGTGGTATAGCTGCAGATGGAGGGGGTGTGGCCACAGGCTGATGGGGTGCAACTGTGGGCTGAGAGGGTGCGACTGTTGGAGTATGGGGAGGTTCAGGCATGTTTGCCTGCCGGGGGTGCTGAGGCTGTTCCTCGGTTTCAGCATCTGTGTCATAGTGTACTGAACCAGGTTCGTCCTCTGCCAGATGGGGTTCTTGATCATCGTTATCATAATCTGCGTATTCGATTTCGTCGTTGACCACCTCTTCGATGCTTGGTTCTTGCTCAAAGGGGGAGGTGAGATGCCATAGCTCTATTGTTGGCAAAGTATAAGCAATGAGAAGGGGTGGGGTACTGGAGGCTTTGCGCTCCCTTGGTTGATTTACTGTGGGGGTAAGCTGATTGTCATCCATATGGGCTGTGGATCTAGTTTGTGGAGGCATGATCATGAGAACAGAGGTGGGACGGAAAGCAGTGTTACTCAGAATATACTGTCAGAATTTGGTAATGCTGAAATATCAGTTAAGTCCTGCAAACTGTTCTGGAGTGGCTAGGCTTCAACGTGCTTGTGCGTTGTGCCCTGCTGTTCCATGTGCGCCACTAATTTGGATAGTAAGAGGTCTCGTGAAGATGCCAAGGGCATCGGCTCGAGTGAAGGACTTTAGAGATGGGAAACAGACAAAGAGGTGCAAACCGATTTGATATTCTGAGTGAAAAACTATCTACATACATCCTGCTACTTATATAGTTAAGAAGCAAGATGTGGAACAGGGTGGCATAAGGAATGGAAAACATAAGGTATGAAGAAACCACATAGAGACATTGTCTACAGTGATCAGAAATAGAATAAGGAATGTAAGTGGAATTAGAATAATGGAGTATGGCTGAGAATAAGATAATGAAGTGGTGGGCGAGAATAGAACAATAGAGGATGATCGAAGATAAAACAATAGGCAGTGGCCAGGATAATGAGTGGCTGTCATGTTGTTCAGGGGGAACGGTTGAAGGGATGGAAGGATAGTGGAAGATGAGATGGATAGGATAGAAGAAGAAGCTCTCAAGTCCACGTACCAAGACCCATCTGCTGGCAGTGCCGACCGAGCAATTATTCTATATCCACGACCAAGTGCACGCATTGCCTGCATAACACTTGGTGTGCCGGTCCCGGCTCAGCACATTTGCCATCCGCACTCCTCGGTTTGTTTCACCTCGGGACTCCCTATCCTTGTATTATCCTCGGACGCGACCCCATTGTTTTATATTCAGCCACTCCCTATTGTCCCATTTCGAGTCACGATCCTATTATCTTGTCTTTTATTGTTCTATCCCCACTTTGCATTCCTTGTTCTAATTTTGTTTGTTGTGGACAACGACCACATGCTCTGCATATCTTGTTGTCCCACATTCCTTATTCCACATGTCGCTTCTTAACCTATATAAGTAGGACATGGATGTACATACTTCCTCATTCTGGGTATCGACTAGGCTTAGGCCCTTCTACCTTCTTCTCTTCTGTTAAGTCCTCGACTCGGGCCGGCATCTTCAGCATCCCCCTGAGTATCTGTCTGTTGTAAATACAGTGGCACGCATGGCAAGTAGGGAACAACGCACGAGTACGTTGAAGCCAACGCCACTACTCTTGGCCTGCAGGACTTGGCCATAGTCCACCCGACCTTTCGACAACACCCCTCGGCAGTACCGAAGTCTGTCAGTATCCGACTCCTGACAGAAGCCTAGACAGTGTACCAGATGTACCGAGCCAAGCCCATATGATAGTGAGAATAATATGGGTGCAGGATGGGTGGTCGGTCAGTATTTCCGGGTGTACCAGAGCTCGGTATCAAGGTCTTGACAGCTATGTGCAATGGTAGATGACAAGGGGGACGGGATGGTGATGGGTAGATGTGTTTCACCTCAGAGATAGGTGGCGATTGGCGAGGGGTTAGAGCCCATGAGCTTCTGCATGTAGGCAGGGTTGATGTAGTATCTTTCCATTGGCGATGTCGACGATGGTTACCCCCCAAACTCCCTCACAACTTCTCTTATACACACTCGCACTTCCGAACTCCAACAGGGCCACTGCTCTAGAACTTCATCTCTGCGGCCTTGTGGGACTCAGCCATAAGGGGGGGATACTGTCAGGAACCGTATGCCAGCAAGCCTGACTATTCAATTCAGCCCACTCAGCCCAACTCCGCTCTTGCTTGCTATTCAACATAACACCCTCAGCCCATGGACTATATGCACCTCGTGTATCCATCTTGGCATCACATGCTCCTGTCAATTCACTCCACTCATTTATGTCACATCCCATATGCTCGCTATTCCATTCCGTCCTCATTTATGTGTAATATCTTTCATTTCATTTTCATCTGTTCGCAATTCCGCTCAGTCCTTTATATCTGATCTGCTATTACATTCCGTAGGGTAACTCCATTGGGAATCAGAGTGACACGTCACTCCACAATGTCATGGAGGAGATCATTATTTGGGATGTAGTATTTCTGTTTCTTGCTTTTCACGATCCTCGGCTTTCTCATTCTATTATAGGAATCTATTCGACTCTAGTAGATTAGAAAGTAGTATAAAAGATCTTGTACTCATAGCTCAGTCTTCAGTCAGAAAATCAACTCTGATTTCAACTAAGGTTCCTCTGTTCATTTCTGTCTACCTTGCCTTTACGAAATTGGGGACCATGCGGTCTAGTGAGCACAACACGATACGTTGAAGCCAAGCCCCAATCAGAACCTTGCCATTGCCTCGCCTTTGGGAGATTAAATATATTACGATTATGTCCTTTCTCTACATCGTAACACACCCTTGTAGTCACTAATAATAAAAAGAAAAGAATATTCCCACAGCTTGTAGTTTTGTGACTGGTCAAGTCACAAAATATTTATAGTAAAGTAGTGGACAAACAGTTTCCACTAAGGTCATGTGATGTGACAGTCACAGTCACAGGCACAAAAATTTTCATTGTTGAAAAAAATTTGTATTCTGCTACAGAGGATGGTAATTTTTTTTGGAAATAATGATTGAGCTACACTATATAATATCAGCTGCCTTGTCTAACTCAGCTAAAATAGTATCTGACATGTTGCCAGATCCTTGTGCAAAATGATGGATATGACACTTGAGTCATGTGACCTTAGCAGAATATGTCCTCTTGTCAAGTGCACGTACCGAGTATCCAGTAATTCGGCAGTGCCGACCAAGTAAATCAGACTACGTCCACGCCCTGTGTCCAAGCCGCATGCAAGTTACTTGGTACACCGGTTTCGGCTTGACACATCCACCATCTACATTCCTTACCCCCATCTCTCATTCACCTTACCTCAATCACCATCCATTAATCCCACCACATGCACTCCTCATTCTTCGATCCGCCTCACCTCGGGACTTCCTGTCCTTGTTTTATCCTCGGTCACAACCATTGTTTTATAGTCAGTTACTCCCTATTGTCTTTTCCTTGGCCACATTCATATTATTCTATCTTTTATTATTCTATCCCCATTTACATTCCTTCATTCTAATTTTACTCATTGTGGACAATACCCACATGCTCTGCATACCTTATTGTCTCACATTTCTTATTCCAAATGTTGCTTCTTAAACCTATAACAGTAGGGCATGCATGTACATATTTCCTCATTCTGGGTATCGACTAGGCTTAGGTCCTTCTACCTTCTCCTCCTCTGTTAAGTCCTCTACTTGGGCCGGCATAATCAGCATCCTCCCAAGTACCCTGTCTGTTGCAAATCAGTAGCACGCACAGAAGAGTAGGGTGCAACACATGAGTATGTTGAAGCCAAAGCCACTACTTCCGGCCTGTAGGACTTCGCCATTCCCATCTGACATCTCAGCACTCCCGAAGCTTGATACCTCTACATTATCCATGGGAATTGTAAAAGGCAACAAATTCCCACAGTGATGTGTTCTTTCAACTGGGCCAAAAGGCCACTATGCCAGGTTATCTGGCATTAGTCTGTGGGCACTATTTAAACAGCAACTTGTTACATGTATTCACCAACCATTGCAATGGTATGTAACAGTACCTCCCCCTTAGGTACCAGGCCCTCGAGGTGCCACAGTGATGATATCTTAACAGGTTTCCCAGGCCTGTCTGTGGCTCCCCCCAAGCACTCTAATTACTGTTTGACATAGCAGACCCCCATGATGTCATGGACCATCATGTAAGCCAGGGTTCTTGGGGTCCAAGTGATTGCAACAACCCTCTAAATTATTGCGCACACAGGATTTGAACCGCTGACCTTTGGTCAACCTGGCATACTGTAAAAGGCAACAAATTCCCACAGTGATGTGTTCTTTCAACTGGGCCAAAAGGCCACTATGCCAGGTTATCTGGCATTAGTCTGTGGGCACTATTTAAACAGCAACTTGTTACATGTGTTCACCAACCATTGCAATGGTATGTAACAGGAATGTCCTTCTATATATGGAATATTTCCTTATATAGGTGATTATGTCAGCACAAAAATTTTGTGACCAAATTTTTTTTGACAGTGTCAGAGTGCTTAAAACTGTGGTTATGAATTTTGGGAAAGTTTTGATATACTACATTTGCAATAGTGATTTTTTTTCAAAAAGTAAAACCAAGAGTATGTACATATAGTTCTATGCCACTGATCTGTGGTCTCAGAATCTTTTTTTTGTCAATGTTGCCAGATCCTTGTGCAAAATGGTGGATGTGACATTTGAGTCACATGACCTTAGCGGAAACTGTTTGTCTGCTACTTTAGTTGAGTCATGCTTCTGGGCTGACTTTAATGGAATATTTATTATATAATCCCATGAATTTGTTGTTCAAGTTGGTCTGAGAACTTGATCCAGGAAATTGGTGCCATTTTCCATGTATTAAGTAATTGATATCCAGTTGTGGTTCCTTGTGGGTCCAACTAGAGATAGCCAAAAAGTATATGTTTTTGAGGTTTTTCCTTAGACTTAAGGATCTTGTTATTTAAGAGTTAATTACTATGAGTGCTGTATGCTAACTATTTTTTTGAAAAATAGATCAGCAACTTATTTCTCATCAATATCCAATGTAGTAGGGACCACAGTAACATATTTGGTGAGTTTGTCTATGATTACAAGGAGACAATCATAACCATTGCTGACCAGCAGTTCTGTGATGAAGTCCATGGTCACTATCTCAAAGGGTCGTCCAGGTATTGGGATTGGTTGCAACAGTCCCATAGATGTGTGTCATTTGGATTTGGCCTTTTGACATATATCACAACTGACTACAAACTTTTTGATATGTCTACTCATTCATGGCCAGTATTCAGTGGCAGCCAAGTGGTTGTATGTTCTATGGTACCCTGTGTGAGCAGCTTCTACATGTTCGTCATGTGTTTCACTCATGACTTTTGCTTGCTGACTCTTTGGCACACACAATCTTAAGTTTCCATTCCAATCTTCAAAGAAGATGAGTCCATCTTCTCTCTTGGAAAATAAAGGTTGCTAAACTTTGTTCCAGCTGGCCTCCTTTCTCAGCCCAGTTTGTACCTTTGAGAAATAATGGTCTGAGTCATATCCATGAACAAAATCCTCCATTTCTTTAGATGAATGGCAGTAACCAGGTTGAAGGTTCTGGCTGGTTGGAATGGTACCAGAGATGTTTTTTGGTGAGTTTCAGCTTCCACACTAGTTTTCGGTGTTCTGATTTCTAGTTTTTCATTCTCTTCTTCGAATCTGGCCATTAACTGGAGTGTTCTAGCCTCAAATTGGGGAGAGATTTCTTTGTAAAAATCCATAAGAAATTCTTGATCCAAGTTGAAAATGGTACAGTATAGTAGACCTCTGTCAAGTCCACGTACCGAGGTCCCAGATATTCGCCATTGCCGACCGAGCAACCATCT
>QLPG01000212.1:0-14125 GCA_003314385.1 Gomphus sp. MG54 | reverse complement strand
AACAAGGGAAAAGGAAGTACAAGGGGTCAGTATAAAAGAGAGAACAAGGGAGTGAGGTACGTGATAGTCCTGCATGTCGGTTATCAAAGTATTGAGTCTCAGTCGGAGATGGACTCGGAGATGGTGTCTCGGTCATGACGGGAACGGAAGCGGAAAGTGGATTTCCAGTCGGACTTGTCAGGAATGGAGATTACAGAGAACAATCCCTTCGTCCTTTCGGTCGGAAAGGTCTTAGAATAAGGGGGGGTGGTTGTGGGGGTTTAGTGTGGGTTGTTGAAGGCATGGGCTATAACAACAAGTCAGTTTGAAGACCAACTTAGGTACATTGGTCCAAAGACCAGTTGCCACCCTTTCTGTCAAGAGGTCCGAAGACCAATTGGCAAAACCAAGGTTCATTCCGAAGAGTGAAGCTCACCCTTCTACTAAAGTGGAAGGTTCTCGGCTATAACAGAAAAGGTACCCAAAAACATAGTAAAAGAACTAAACCCAGATTATACAGAACATCAAGTGGAAATAATCCTAGGAAAGGGTAGAACTAATAGTTTATGCTCATAAACTATTATTCCTACACATAATTGACAAGGTACCTGTCAAGGCCCCTTCTAAACAATTCTTTTTGGACAACAACCTGGACTGGCATTCACTTGCTATCGTCTTGTCGGAGGACTTGATCAGGCTTTTATCACACCAAAGTTTTGTCATGCTTCCTGGGTTAAATCATCAACAGTTCCAAAACAGAAGCTGCCAGATGGATCCAGAAGGACAAAGGGATCTTGCTAAGCAAGTTTGGGGGGGCTGCCATAATAAAGGATTGGGCCATGATGGTGATAGTGGAGTATGTACTGCTAAATCATTTGCCTGATGTACTTGTGAAGATGAGGAAAAAAGAGAAAGACTCAAGGCTTACTGCAGGCTCCTTACTGTTGACCTGCTGGATAAAACCTATTCACAGAAGAACAGCAGGGCAGAGGTTCACACATGTCAAGTGCATGTACTGAGAATCCAGTAACTCTGCAGTGCTGACCAAATGATCAGTCTAATTCCACATGCAAGAGCCACATGCAAGTCACTTGGTATATCAGTCTTGGCTCGGCACATTCATTGTCTATATTCACCATCCCTATCCATCATCCACCCTTCCCCCATTCATTAATCATTAATCCCACTCTGTCTACTCCTTATATCAGCATGTCTTACCTTGGGACATTTGATTATTGTTTTATCCTCAGCCATGACCCTATTATTTTATATTCGGTCACTCTCTATTACGTTATTCTTGGCGACATTTCTATTATCCTATTTTCATCATTCTATTCTCACTTATATTCCTTATTCTATTCCTGATCATTGTAGACAATACCTCCACATGCTCTGCATACCTTATTGTTCTCCATTCCTTATTCCACATCTCACTTCTTAACCTATAAAAGTAGCATGTGAATATAGATAGTTCCTCATTCTAGATATCAACTAGGCTTAGGCCTTATTATCTCCCCTCCTCCTGTCTGAAGTCCTTTACTCAGGCTGACAGCTTTGGCACTCTCCTGAGTTTCCTTTTTGTTCCAAATTAGTGGCATGCATGGAAAGTATGGCACCATGCATGAGTACTTTGAAACCAAGCCACTCCAATCAGTCTACAGAACTTGGCCGATTCCTGCCCGCATTGTGAAGTCAGCATTATTACTATAGTGCTCAGCCCACACATTGTTGGCATTCCTGGTGCATGACAGTATATCCAGAATCATACTACTTCCTGTGTTTTTACTTCCTATGATCATGCCCCCAGAAACTGGACCTACTACCTCTAACATAACTAGCACCTTGGACACCAAAACTGAGGAATCAGTTGAGTCAACCAAGCCAAAAAAACTAGTCAGCAACTCTCTGGCCCCTAAGCATACTGGGAGTTGCACAGACTCGACAAGTGCTAATACTGATAATAAGTTCAACACTTCTGCCTTTCCTGATCCTAACCTTTTAATAATCTTTTTAACTTCTGACTCGGTGCTGAGTTCCTTGGTAACCCCTTTTAACTGCATAATTAATTCAGGCTCTACCCATAGCTTCATCAAGCCCTCTTATGTTTGGGAATATAAAATCCCTACCACTGTCAAGCTTTGGGTACTGACGGACTTTGGGACTGCCAAAAGGTCGGGCGGACAATGGCCAAGTCTTGCAGGCCAAGAGTAGCTGTATTGGCTTCAACGTACTCATGTGTTGTACCCTACTTGCCATGTGTGCCACCAATTTGCAACAGATAGATACTCGAGAGGATGCTGATGATGCCGGCCTGAGTCGAGGACTTAACAGAGGGGAAGAAGGTAGAAGGGCCTAAGCCTAGTCGATACCTAGAATGAGGAAATATGTACATGCATGTCCTACTTATATAGGTTAATAAGCGACATGTGGAATAAGGAATGTGGGACAATAAGGTATGCAGGGCATGTGGGTATTGTCCACAATGAGTATAATTAGAATGAAGGAATGTAAATGGAGATGGGACAATGAAAATAGAATAATAGGATGGTGGCCAAGGATAGGACAATAGGGAGTGGCCGACTATAACACAAGGGGGTTGTAGCCAAAGTTAAGACAAGGATAAGATATCCCAAGGTAAGATGGGTCGGGGGGCGAGGATTAGAATGAGTAGAATTACTGGGTTGGTGAGTAGGATAAAGTGGATAAGGAATGGGGATGAGGAATGGGAACAAGGGATGTGCCAAACTGAAGATGGTGTATTAAGTATGTTGCTTAGTCACTCGCTGGGTACTTGGTCGGTACTGCTGAACTACCGGGCCTCAGTATGTGCTCTTGACAACCACCTTCATTAATGCAATTTCCCTTAAACCCTTCAATGATGCTAATCCAGTTGTTACTAAATCTGTAGAATTACCTACTAGATTTCCAGCAAGACAACTCCACATTCTATCTTTATGACCAAGTATCAGTATAAATTCAGAGACTACCCATTTCAATATATCTTCAGTTCTTCCTACTAACCCTATGGCAATATCACATCCCGGCAGTTCCTAACTGTCAAGTCCATGATACCGAGCTCTGGTGCACTCAGCAATACCGACCCTTACCCATATCATCCCTCACTAATATGTGGTCTTGGCTCAGTACATTCGCACATTATCTGGATCAGTCCTCTTATCCCATCCCCTCTATCTTCTACTATTCTCTCATTGTCAAGTACATGTACCGAGGTCCCGATTATTTGCCAGTGCCGACCAAACAACCATCCTACGTCCATGTACAAACATCCATGCAGCATGCATAACACTTGGTACACTGGTCTCAGCTCGGTACATCCGCCATCCACATTCCTCAGTCCGTTTCACCTCGGGACTTCCTGTCCTTGTACTATCCTCGGTTACCAGCCTTGTCTTATAGTCTGGCACCTCCTATTGTCCTATCTTCGGACACATTCTATTATCCTGTCTTTTATTGTTCTATCCCTGCTTTGCATTCCTTGTTCTAATTTTGTTCGTTGTGGACAATGACCACATGCTCTGCATACCTTATTGTCCCACATTCCTTATTCCACATGTCGCTTCTTAACCTATATAAGTAGGACATGGATGTACATACTTCCTCATTCTGGGTATCGACTAGGCTTAGGCCCTTCTACCTTCTTCTCTTCTGTTAAAGTCCTCGACTCAGGCCGGCATCTTCAGCATCCCCCTGAGTATCTGTCTGTTGCAAATACAGTGGCATGCACGGCAAGTAGGGTGCAACGCACAAGTACATTGAAGCCAACGCCACTACTCTTGGCCTGCAGGACTTGGCCATAGTCCGCCTGACCTTTCGACAACACCCCTCAGCAGTACCAAAGTCCGTCAGTATCCGACGCTTGACACTCATTCTCCATCTATTCCCTTACCCATTTTTCCTCAGAAGATCTATTATTCATTTATTATTCAGTCACGACCCTGTTATTTTATCTTCGGCCATTTTCCATTGTTCTATTCTTATCCACTCTCTTATTATCTTATTCTCAGCCATATTTCATTATTCTATCCTCACCTACATTTCTTATTCTATTCATAATCATTGTGGACAATACTTTCACATGATTCTTCATACCTTATTGTTTTCCATTCCTTATGTCATCCTGTTCTACATCTTGCTTTTTATCCTACATAAAGAGCGGATGTATGTAGACAGTTCCTCACTCTGAATATCAACTTGGTGTACCTACTCTCATCTCCCCTTCTTTAGTCTAAAGTCCCTTACTTGGACTGACACTCTCAGTACCCTCCTGGGTCTCTCTTTAGTCTAAATTAGTAGCATGTGCAGAAGAGAAGGGCACAATGCATGAGCATGTTGAAGCCAAGCCACCTCGAATGGTCTGCAGGACTTGACCAACTCCTGTCCGCTGTAGAGTTGCTCTAGGTAATTAATACCTAAAAGCCTGCCCACACCGGTCCTTTTCTCTGGTGGGATCTAGCGCAGTCGTTTGGCACAGCTGGACTAGGATCTGTGACTTGTGAGAGGCGATGTAAAGAAAATAGAACATAAGTGATTATGATGTGATGTGACAGGGACATGACCTGATGAGATGTGAATGTGTCATGCTGACTAAGACTTTGGACTTTGGATTTGGACTTGAATACAATAGTCTAGATTTTTCTAGACTAGTCTTGACTTGGACTTGGAGACTTGACTTGGGGCTTTAACTTGTGAACTTGTTATTACAGAGGTGAGCCAGAGGCCTTTATATACAAAAACCAAGCAACAATGCGAAACAATGCGAGAGGTTGGCTATGTCAGTTGAATGACAAAGCATGAGAACAAAGTATACAAAAGAGGAAATTATGGAGAAACTCTGGAGAAATGGTACAGCATCGAGGCTGCACGAATAGGGGCTAGGGCTATGATAGGGGGAGACTAACCAAAAAGGTAAGGATGATGAATAATAACGAGAAAAGACTAATAGAATAGGAAACAGGTCTGAGTCATGCCAAGAAAGGGGGAAACATATAAAAGAAACAATAAGGAAGTCCACCAATAAATGTCTAACAACCTTGTCCACTACTCCTGAGGGGCCTTAGGATGAGTCAGGGGACTGAGTCATCTTGGAGTATTTCCAGGTCACAGGCAACAAATCTTCTGCAATTTCTCCAAGATCCAATCTAAAGATAGGGGTCTAGGAGTCGGAGGACTAATGGGTATATAGTCATGCACTCTTATCTTGTAGTTAAGAGTGAGTCAAATGGAGTGGGTGGGATAATCAGGATGGGATGGTGCCCTGAACTCTGCCTTGTATTCCACTCTATTCTTATCACAATATGCTGGTCTAGACATCATTCCAAGAAATATGTATGGTTCTCAGCTTTCTGGGAAATAGACTGCATCTCCTATCACATATGACTGAGTGTAGATTGGATGGGATCTTCTTCTGAGTGAGAAATGTGCTGGAGGGGGTATGTGAAGATAATGATATGTTAATGGTTCTGCCTGGATCTGTATGTCATGGGTGTTGTAGCATTTCATGGGAATGAGCTCTGAAGAAGACATGATGACAAATTGGGAGTCTGAAGATTGGAGTGCTGAATAGAATGGTTGGCTGTGTGATGTGACAACAGTGAAGGTAATATGGGATGAGCACTGTTGGAGTCTAATTTGGAACATGGTTGAGATCAATTGCTTTACTGTCACCACAATATTAGCTTTACCAAAACTTAACACTAACTACCAAATCTAAGATGGATGCAGACCCCAGATGGTTTCTTTCCACTGGACAATCAAATCTATATCCCCAACTGCACCTCCCAGGAGAGTTTGAGGAACCTGTCCCTATGTATGAGCCCAGCTGAAAAAATATTCTTGAATCTAGTTTGATAACTTAAGAATGAGTCTGGTTGACCAGACTGACAGGCCTGGCTTATGCAGGTATGTATGGTGAAAATTGGAAACTATTTCCAGTGCATGGGTTAACTCTGTTGTGGGAAGCCAGGAGGTCTCCTCCTCTGTTCCTTCATACCAGGCACACTTGACTAGGTACAGGTGTTGACATCTGCAACATCTGTTAAGCTTTGAATCCAGAATATCTGCCATTTTGTATTTGAGCTCCCTGTTATAGCCCATGCCTCCAATAAACCCACATTAGTCCCCGCATCTGCCCACACCCTGTCCAGGAGTTTTCTGACAGTAAGAGTCTGAAAACAATCACCCTCCATGATCCCACCATAACATTCCAAGGTCCCACAATCCCAAACCCCCTGCAAGTCCATGACGAAGGTTCTTCTCCTTTAATAAACAACATGCAGGATCACCACGTACCTCACTCCCTTGTTTTCTCCTTTCTATTGACCCCTTGTACTTCCTCATCCCCTTGTCTTATATTTGGCAACAGATAGTACAAGGAAGTAGCTACTTGTATATAACTCCCCAGTCAACTGGACTATTTGCCAGTAGAAATGACTTAGTCTGCATCCTAAGTTCTGATTCAGTTCTGGTTAACTTTCTAACTTTCCAAAATTAGAGACAGATAATCAAGGAGGGCGCAACACATAAGTTGAAGCCAAGTCCCTTCGACCTCAAACACCTAGCGACCAGTCACATCTACCTAATTACCAGCCAGCCCTAAGTCCCCAGCACTTCCATCCGCTTCAGCCTTTCCATCCATGAATCCAACCCTGACCCCCTATGCCTTTGGAGCCTTGACCCCCTTTGTGGAATCCCTCAGAAACCTCCAGAAACCCTTCCAGAAGTATTTGACTAAGTGTCTGACACACGGAATTAACACTCCCTGTCAATCTCTACAGGTGGTTGCTGTGGTACCATGTGATCCATGTTGATGGTTCCAGCATTGAGATATGGAAAATAAGGTGGATCAACCACATGTTATCTGAGAGGTGGAGGGTGTAAGATACTGGTCCTATCTGGGCTATGACTTTGTATAGTCCTAGGTATTTCTCAGATAATTTTGTAGATGGTCTTGTCATCTGGATATTGTCTGATTTGATGAAAACTTTGTCTCTAATCTTGATTTCTGGTGCTTGGGTATAGTGTCAATCTGTAGAGGCAGTGTAGCATTGTTGGGCTACAGATATATTCCTGCAGAGTTCTTGGTGTAGTTCATCCAGGTCTCTGCTAAAGTCATGTGTTCTTGAAGAGGCCAGATCCCATTCAGGATGACTGGTGATGTCCAGGTGGTATCCTTTGTTGGCAAAGAAGGGGGATATCCCAGTTGTGGCATTTGGGGCATTGTTGTAAGCAAATTCTGAAATTGGGAGGAGATCCACCCAGTTGTCCTGCTAGTAATTGCAGTAGACCTGGAGGTACTGTTTTAATTTTTAGTTCATATGCTTAGTTTGCCGATCGCCTTCTGGATGGTATCTAGAGGTGAAGTGTAGCTTCATATCCAGGGCTTTCTCTAGGGACCTAAAAAAGGAGGATACAAATTCTGTTCCATGGTCTGAGGTGACATGTGACAATGGGATTCCACAGGTGTATGGGAACTGGTAGTTGTCTCAGGAGGCCATACAGGCAGTGTCTTTGTGATTTAGAGTGCATGAAAGTGGTACAGGATTTAATGTAGGACTTAATGGAGTCTTGGAGTTTGGGCCAGAAGTATTCCCTTCTAATGAGTTCCAATGTCTGGTTTTATCCAAAGTGCTTGGAAATGGGGTGGTTGTGTTTGCCCTGAAGCATCCATAAGTGAAGGCTGTCGCTTATGGGGACATAGATGTGTTTGTTGAATAAGAGGAGTCCATGGTTGACCATCTTCTATTAGGGTTGTCAAATTTTTCCAATGTGATTGGGTCATTCCAGACTGCCACATGGATGTTGTTGTAGAGTTGCTCTATGTCCATTACACAGCTTCCCAAAGTGCAGGGAAGGATAGTGACATGGCATGTAGGGATAAAACTAGTTGTTCCATAGTAAACATGGGTCAGAGGTTGTGGGGGTTGACTGTAGTGTAGTTACTTCCCCCTCTTTAGGATAGACATTCCATCATCTTGTTAGTGTGTCTGGTTTGGCACTGAGGAATCTGTTGAACTGTGAAAGGTATTCTGACCATTAGACCTGTCAGTGGGTAAGGAGCTTGGTCATGGAGAAATATTTCAAGTTTTTATAGTCCATAACATGTCTATGGGTTCAGGGGAACCTTCCAGGTAGTGCTACCAAGTTTTGAATGCTTTGAAGATCACAAGTAGCTCTTTGTTGTGCACATCATAGTTTAGCTCTGGTGGGGTGAATGTTTGGGAGTGGAAGGTGATCAGGTGTATGTCATTGTCCATGGGGGAAATCATGGATAGGATGGCTGTGAGGGCATAATCAGATGTGTCTGTTTTGATGATGAGTTGGGAGCCAGGGACCTATTGGCTCAGTACTGGTGTTACTGACATGGTGGTGAAAGCCTTTTTGAGGGTTTTGAAAGATGTCCCACAATGCTCAGTAAAATTCCCTGGAGTGTCTTTCTGTGTCAAATGGGTTAGCAGAACTGTAATGTCAGAGTAGTTAAAAATGAACACCTATAGAAGTTTGAAAATCCAAGGAAGGACTGAATGTCCTTAACCTTGCAGTGTTCAGGCCAATCTTGAATGTCCTTAACCTTGCAGGGTTCAGGCCAATCTTTAATGACCTTAACTTTATTATCGTCTATGGTGAGGCTGTCTTGGGGCAGGAAGTATCCCAAATATTCTATGGTGTTGATGTGAAAAGACACTTGGCCATGCAGGCATATAGGTGGTTTGTTTGGAATCATTGCAGGACTTCATGGACATATTTCTTATGTTGTTCTAGGTTGTCAGAGTATATGAGAATGTCATCTAGGTAAACCAGCACCAATATGTTGAGAAGGTCAGAAAGATGTCATTCATAAGGTGCTGGAAAGCAGCCAGAGAGTTACTTAGTCCAAAGGGCATGACACACCATTGAAGGACCTGTATCAGATGTGGAATGTGGTTTTCCATTTGTCACCTTCTCATATGCAAACGAGGTGGTCGGCATGTTGCAGATCTATTTTCATAAAGATCCTAGCTTTGTAGGAACTGTCAAGTAGGTCAGATGGGTACCAGTCCTTCTTTGTGATTTTGTTGAGTCCTCTGAAATCAACACATAGTCAAAGAGATCCATCCTTCCTGTGGCTGTCCTGCCACAAAAGAGACAGAGGTTCTGTGTTATAGCCCATGCCACCAATAAACCCACATTATTCTCCACAACCACCTACACTATTTCTGGGACCTTTCTGACCATTCAAAGCCTGAACAATCACTTTCTGCAAATTCTGTTGTACCAACCCAAACCCAAAGTTCCACAATCCCAAACCTCCAAGATTCTGAGACCAAGGTTCCACTCTTTGATAAACAACACACAGGATTATCACATACCTCACTCCCTTGTTCTTCATTCTGTATTAGTCCCTTGTACTCTTTCCTCCCCTTGTCTTTACTCAGCAAAGTTAGTATAAGGACTAGATACATGTATATAAGACACCAGTTGACTGGACTATTTGCCAGTATGAATATCGACTTAATTCTGTATCGTAGTTTCTGATTCAGTTCCAGTAAACTTTCCAACTTTCCGAAATTAGGGACAGATGATCAAGGAGGGCGCAACACATAAGTTAAAGCCAAGTCCCTGTGACCTCAAACCACTTGAATGGCTAGTCAAATCACCTAATACTGAGAACAGTCCTAGACCCTCGGTGCTTCCCATCTTTCCACCCTTTTCCATTTCCATCCATGAACCCACGACCTCTAGTCCCTCCACCCCTGGAGTATGAACCCCCTTTTGGAAACCACTCTGACCTCTGGAAACCCTTCTGGAAGTAACTAGCTAAGCACCTGGCATGCAGATTTAACAGTATATTTGTACTCATATTCCTGATCGTCATAAGCTTGAGACCTATCACATGTTCACAAGCCCTGCAGATAATCACCCAGGCATCTGCCTGCTGTGCATCTGTCCCCCAAGAACTGTCTGCCCCTGGACCCAGTTTCCAGACACCTCAGATCCCAGCACACCCTCCAGAACCTTTATCCAACTACGGAATCTCGAGCACAGATCTACACCCATGTTTGAATATGACCAACCCATTCCTTGTGAACCACCCCCTGGCGACTCAGCAATTGTCACCCTCAGAGATGGCATCCAGTTCAGGACCATCCTCAGCAGTGCCATCAACTTTATTGGCACCACCCCCTTTCACATCTCCCCCCTACGTACCACCACCCTTCACACAACCACTCATTGCACCACTGCCCATTGCACCACCGCCTGTTGCACCACTGCCCATTGCACCACTGCCTGTTGTACCACCACTTGTTGCACCACCACCTGTTGCACCTCCACCTGCTGCATCACCCCCTTTCATCCAGCCCCATGTCATACCATCTGCCACAGCACCGCCACCTCCTGCACATCCAGGAGGGGCCCCCACCTTTGGACCGAACCTTGTGCCTAACCTCACTCAGGCCCTCGTTATGCTGGCAAGTAACTTGGCCAGCCCCAGAAGATCAGCCTCCTCCACTGCCAAGGTCCAGTGTTATGGCCCATGCCACCCATAAACCCACACTAAATACCACAACCACCCACACTGTTTCTGGGACCTTTCCGATTGCTCCAAGTCTGAATAACTGATTTCTGGATTTCCGATGCACCATTCCAAGGTTCCATGTTTCTGAACCTCCAAAGATTCCGAAGTCAAGGTTCTGCTCCTTTGATAGATGGCACGCAGGATCATCGCGTACCTCACTCCTTTGATCTTCATTTTATATTGCCCCTTATACTCTCTTCCCCCCCTTGTCTTTACTCGATAAAAGATAGTACAAGACTAGATACATGTATATAAGTCACCAGTCGACTGGGCTATTTGCCAGTACGAATATCAACTTAATTCTGCATCATAGTTTCTGATTAAGTTCTGGTAAACTTTCTGACTCTCCAAAATTAGGGACAGATGATCGAGAAGGGCGCAACACATAAGTTGAAGCCAAGTCCCTGCAACCTCAAACCACTTGTACCACCCTATACCATGAACAGTCCTAAGACCCCCAGCACTTCCCAACTTTCCATCCCCATTCCGATTCCAATCCCAATTCCATGACCCTCAGTCCCTCTGTCCCTGGAGTATGAACCCCCCTTTGGAAATCATTCGAAAACCCTCCTGGAAGCCTCTAGCTAAGTGCCGACATGCAGATTTAACATCCAGGATCTGGATACCTTCAATGGATCTGATTCAAGGAAACTACAAGCCTTCCTAGTGCAGTATAGTCTGAACTTCCATGACCACCCTGATGCTTTTGATTCTGACAGTGCCAAGGTAATCTATGTACTGTCGTACCTGACCAGTACTGCCCTGGACGGGTTTGAGCCAGCCCTTTCTGCCCCCAATGAGCCAGACTGGCTCTATGACTATGCAGAGTTCATTAGTGAACTCAAAACCAACTTTGACCCCCACAACCTGGAAGGAGAGGCCAAAGCAGACCACTGTCAAGTCCACATACCAAGGTCCCGGATATTCGCCAGTGCCAACCGAGCAACCATCCTACATCCACGTACAAGTGTCCACGCCACATGCATGTCACTTGATACCATGTTCTCGGTTCAGCACATCCGTCATACCATCCGCACGTTTCTCAAATCCGCCCCACCTCGGTACTTCCTGTCCCTTGTGTTATCCTTGGTTACAGTCATTGTTTTATACTCAGCCACTCCCTATTGTCCCATCTCGAATCATGATCCTATTATCCTGTCTTTTATTGTTCTATCCCCGCTTTGCATTTCTTGTTCTAATTTTGTTTGTTGTGGACAACGGCCACATGCTCTGCATACCTTGTTGTCCCACATTCCTTATATTCCACATGTCGCTTCTTAACCTATATAAGTAGGACATGGATGTACATATTTCCTCATTCTGGGTATCAACTAGGCTTAGGCCCTTCTACCTTCTTCTCTTCTGTTAAGTCCTCAACTCGGGCTGGCATCTTCAGCATCCCCCTGAGTATCTGTCTGTTGCAAATACAGTGGCACGCACGGCAAGTAGGGCGCAACACACAAGTACGTTGAAGCCAATGCCACTACTCTTGGCCTGCAGGACTTGGCCATAGTCCGCCTGACCTTTCGACAACACCCCTCGGCAGTACCGAAGTCCATCAGTATCCGACTCCTGACAACCTCGAGAACCTCCACATGTATGATAACCAGTGCATCATGAAATATGTAATCGAATTCAATTGACTAGCCACCCATGTCCACTGGGGCAATGCCGCACTTTGTCACTACTTATACAATGGACTCCCTGGCAGGATCAAGGACAAGATCTTCAGAGTAGGAAAACTGCACTCCCTGCCCCAACTCTGCCTCCTGTCCCAATCCATTGATGCCTGCTACTGGGAGTGACGATCAGAAATTGCCAGAGAGTCCCCCTGTACCTGGAACTTTGACCACCCCTATGACAGAGGGAGGACCGCCATGACCATGTATTTGGCCCCTAATACAGGCAATAAGACAGCCAATCCAGGCCAACCTGTGACCCTGTCCAGTGGCAGCAGGACTACCAAGGACCTATCATCCAAAATTGGAAAAGTGTCAAGTACACATACCAAGACCCATCTCTTTGGCAGTGCCGACCGAGCAGCCATCCTATGCTCACATCCAAGTATCTATGCCGCATGCATATCACTTGGTACACCAGTCTTGGCTCAGCGCATCCACCATCTACACTCCCTGTCCTCACCCCTCATATACCCTACACCACTCACCATTCATTAATCCCACCACGCCTACTCCTTACCCTTCGATCTGGCTCAGGGCTCCCTATCCTTGTATTATCCTCAGACGTGACTACATTGTTTTATAGTCAGTCACTTTCTATTGTCCTATCCTTGGCCACATCATATTATTCTACCCTTTATTGTTTTATCTCCGTTTTACATTCCTTCATTCTAATTTTACTTGTTGTGGACAATAACCACATGCTCTGCATACCTTGTTATCCCACATTCCTTATTCCACATGTCGCTTCTTAACCTATATAAGTAGGACATGCATGTACATATTTCCTCATTCTGGATATTGACTAGGCTTAGGCCCTTTTACCTTCTTCCCATCTGTTAAGTCCTCGACTTAGGCTGGCATCACCAGCATCCTCCCAAGTATCTGTCTGTTGCAAATTGGTGGCACACAGGGCAAGTAGGGCGTAATGCAGGAGTACATTGAAGCTAATGCCACTATTCTTGGCCTGCAGGACTTGGCCATTGTCCACCCGACCTTTTGGCAGTACCGAAGTCTGTCAGTACCCAAAGCTTGATGAAGCAACAGAAAACTTATACCACAAGAATGGCAATGCTGCTTTGAACAAAACCTTTACCTCTTCTGTGGCAGATTGGGCCACACAGCTAAGGAATGCCCAAGATACATCACCACAGTCACTAAAGGGTGTGCAGCCTCTGTTACAGAAGAAGTTGAAGAAGAGTCCAAAGCCTCGGATGCTTCTGAAACCCAGGAATAAGAAGCAAGGCCGCCAATCTGGCACTAGTTGTTTGCATTGAAGACCAACAGTGCCCATGGAGTAAAACAAACAACACATCCAACCTTTTAGGAACTTTGAACACCTGTGACCAATGGTCAAAGAAATTTGACCCGTTTCCTTAGAAACAACTCTGACCCTCCAAACTCTGTCAGAATTCTAGTTGCCAGGACACCATATGCTCACCTGCTATGATCTGTCAATCGACAGGGCATTGAGTACTACTCATTTAGATTTTCATCCCAACTGATTCTTGGTACCATGGAGCCCCCAGTTTTACTCAGCGCTCAATCTGACCCTCCAAAAAACTCTGCTCAGGAAGAACCCTGACCATTGCAGAACCCGATGTTGGGTGCAAATTAGCATCTCACCCCTGAGAGGTCAACCTCAATATATTGTATTATTATATCGATTTTGGTATCAAACAGTGCGCTTTTGAACTCTTTATTTTTCTCAATTTTATTTGTATTTTTATCCTCATTATTGAGGAAGTTATTCTCATTCTATTGTGTACGCTACTTACGGGCGCTTGTCCACGCACGACGCAACGAGCGTGGCCGGCTCCCTGGATATGGAACCGGCAGCCTGGCTCAAACCTTCGATAGGGTCAAGGGCTGGCTGCAAGGTATATGCGGGTGA
>QLPG01000201.1:0-10603 GCA_003314385.1 Gomphus sp. MG54 | reverse complement strand
CCCGCATGAAACCGTGGTCAGGTTGCGGAATCAAGTTTTCATGATTCCCAGTGAGAATGCGTGCTGGCTACATCGTTTGGACATCAAAATTCAGCGCTAAATGCGCTTATATAACTGATGTTAGCGCTGAACCTCGGTTATATAAGCGTACCTGCCTGCGGGTATGGGTTTGGGCCGGGTTGGAAATCCTGACCCTGACCCTTACCCATGCTACCCGTACCTGTTACCCGCGTGGGTTTCCAATACCCGCACCAATCACTATTAGGCCCTTCTACCTTCTTCTCCTCTGTTAAGTCCTCTACTTTGGCCAGCATCATCAGCATCCTCCCAAGTACCCTGTCTGTTGCAAATCAGTGGCACACACAGAAGAGTAGGGTGCAATGCATGAGTACATTGAAGCCAAAGCCACTACTCCCAGCCTGTAGGACTTGGCTGCTCCCATCTGACACCTTGGCAGTCCCAAAGTTCGTCAGTTCCCAAAGCCTGACAGTTGTTTGAACCACTAGTGATGTTCTTTAGACTCACTAACAGTCCAGCAACCTTTCAAACGATGATGAATAACATTTTTCAAGACCTCATCTTGGAAGGACTCATCTGTGTGTATATTAATAATATCCTCATCTACTCCCAACCTCTGGCAGAACACTGGAGGGTCATATACCAAGTGTTGGAATGCCTCTGGGAGCAAAAGCTCTATCTGTCAAGCTTTGGGTACTGATGGACTTCGGTACTGCCAAGGGATGTCGTTGAAAGGTTGGGCGGACTATGGCCAAGTCCTGCAGACCAAGAGTAGTGGTGTTGGCTTCAATGTACTCATGCATTACACCCTACTTGCCGTGCGTGCCACTGGTTTTACAACAGACAGATACTTGGGAGGATGCTGATGATGCTGGCCTGAGTCGAGGACTTTACAGAGGAGAAGAAGTTAGAAGGGCCTAAGCCTAGTCGATACCCAGAATGAGGAAATATGTACATGCATGTCCTACTTATATAGGTTGAGAAGCGACATGTGGAATAAGGAATGTGAGACAACAAGGTATGCAGAGAATGTGGTTATTGTCTATAATGGATAAAATTAGAATGAAGGGATGCAAAATGGGGATAAAACAATAAGGGTTAAGATAATAGAGACGTAACCAATGATAGGACAATAGGGAGTGGCCGAGTATAAAACATTGGAGTTGTGACCGGGGATAATACAAGGACAGGAGGTCCTGAGGGGAGACGGACCGAAGGGTAAAGACAGGGAGTGTGGATGGTGGATGTGCCAAGCTGAGACCGGCATACCAAGTGTTATGCATGCGGCGTGGACACTTGGTCATGGATATAGGATGGTTGCTCGGTTGGCAATGCCGAATAGACAGGTCTCGGTACATGTACTTGACACTATCTCCAGAAGGAGAAGTGTGAGTTTTAAAGGACCTGGATTGAGTATCTGTGTTAAATCCACATGTTGGTGCTTAGCTAGATACTTCTGGAAGGGTTTCTGGAGGTTCCAAATGGTTTCCGAGAGGGGGTTCATACTCTGGAGGTAGAGGGACTAGGGGTCAGGTTCATGGATGGAATCAGAAAGGGGCAGAAAGATGGGAAACACTGAGGGGTCCAGGACTGTTCACAGTATTAGGTGGTTCAAGTGGTTCAAGGTCGCAGGGACTTGGCTTCAACTTATGTGTTGTACCTTCCTCAATCATCTGTCTCTGATTTTGGAAAGTCAGAAAGTTTACCAGAACTGAATTGGAAACTACAATGCAGAATTAAGCTGGTGAATAGCCCAGTCAACTGGTGTCTTATATACATGTATCTAGTCCTTGTACTAACTTTGCCGAGTAAAGACAAAGGGGGGAGAGAGGACAAGGGGCTAATATAGAATGAAGAACAAGAGAGTGAGGTACGTGATGATCCTGCATGTCATTCATCAAAGGAGCAGAACCTTGGCTTTGGAATCTTTGGAGGTTCAGAAATGCAGAACCTCAGGTTGATACAACAGAATTTGAAAAGTGGTTATTCAGGCTTTGAGCGGTTGGAAAGGTCCCAGAAACGGTGTGGGTGGTTGTGGAGATTAATGTGGGTTTATTGGTGGTATGGGCCATAACACTATACCTATCCCTCCACTAGGACCGAGCCCTTGAGGTCCTAAGCTTATTCTTGCTGTGAATTGAGTGGAGAAGAGCGTGGGATTATTTTTTTTAGGCATATTGAGACATAATGGGTGTTTTTTCCAAGCACCTGTCCGATGTATATAAGGGTTTTTTTCTCTCCTTGAGTTCCTTTCCTGTGTTAAGTCCGCGTGTCAGGCGCTTAGCTAGTACTTCCGAAAGGGCTATCCAGGTTAGCGTGGAGGTCCGTAACAGGGTTGAAGACCGAGAACGGGAATCGGACGGACTATGGATGGAGATGGAAGCATCGGGAGCTTAGGGTTGGTCGTGGATTGGTTCAATCCGGTCACTGAAGTGTTCGAGGTTGAAGGGACTTGGCTTCAACTTATGTGTTGCACCCTCCTTGATCGTCTGTCCCTAATTTTGGAAAGGAGATGGGAGTGTACCAGAAATGAATCAGAAACTAGGTGGTAGACTAAGTCAATATTTGTACTGGCAAACAGTCCAGTCGACTGGGAGACTATATACATGCGACTATCCTTGTACTATCTTTGCCGGTTATAAAACAAGGAGAAAGGGAGTACAAGGGGTCAATATAAAAGAGAACACAAGGGAGTGAGGTACGCGATGGTCCTGTGCATCGGTTATCAAAGTATTGAGTCCTCAGTCAGAAACGGACTCGGGACGGTGTCTCAGTCGTGATGGGAACGGGCACAGGAACACGGTTTCTCGGATGGACGTGTCGGGAATGGGAACTATGGAAAACAATCCTTCATCCTTTCGGTCAGAAAGGTCTCAGAACAGAGGCAGGTGGTTGTGGGGGTTAGTGTGGTTGTTGAAAGCATGGGCTATAACAGTATCCCCTCACTAGGACCGAGCCCTCAAGGTCCTAAGCTTATCTTCCCGTGAATAGGGCAGAAAAGGACGCAGAAATGTTTTTTAGACATTTGCATGTAATGGGTGTTCTCCAAGTGCCCGTTTGATCCTTCGTATATAAGGGGTTTTCTTTTTATTGTCATTTTCCCTCTTTGTTTCTTCCCCATGTCGGACCTCACGCGGGATGTCGCGGCAGATGTGTCGGAGGAGATGTGCATCCTGAAGGCCCAGTATGAGGAACAGGTCTGTCTTCTGGAGGTGAAGCAGTCCCGGCAGGTGGAGGCCGCTTGGCAGGCTGAGGCAAAACAGAAGGCCAAGGCTCTGAGGTTGGCAGAGGAACGGTGGCTCAAGGAGGAGGAGGAGTGTTAAGTCCGCGTGTCAGGCGCTTAGCTAGTACTTCCGAAGGGGTTATCCGGGTTAGCGCGAAGGTCCGTAACGGGGCCGAGGACCGAGACGGACTACGGGCGGGGACAGAGGTGCTGGGAACTTAGGGTAGGTCACGGAATAGTTCAATCCGGTCACTGAGGTGTTCGAGGTCGAAGGGACTTGGCTTCAACTTATGTGTTGCGCCCTCCTCGATCGTCTGTCCCTAATTTCAGAAAAGGAGGCAGGAGTTTACCGGAAATGAATCGGAAACTGGTAGGAGACTAAATTGATATTCGTACTAGCGAACAGTCTAGTCGACTGGAAGACTATATACAAGTGACTATCCTTGTACTATCTTTAGCGGTTATAAAACAAGGGAGTACAAGGGGTCAATATAAGAGAAAACAAGGGAGTGAGGTACGCGATGGTCCTGCGCGTCGGCTATTAATACAGTGGAACTTTAACTTTCGGAGTCTTTGGAGGGTCAGAGTCGCGGATCCTCGGAATGTATTTCAGACATCCAGAAATTGGTTGTTCAGGCTTTGGTCGATCGGAAAGGTCCCGGACACGGTACGGGTGGTTGTGGGGGTCAATGTGGGTTTGTTTGGCTGCATGGGCCATAACAAGGAGAGGAAAGAGAAGGAAAAGGCCCGTGCCGTCGAACAGGAGGCATTGCTTCTGGAGCGTAGCCTTTTACTCGCACAAGAAAATGAAAGTTCGGAGGAGGACGAGAACGAGCCGACATTTGGGGGTTCTGAAGACTCTTTGTTGGACCACCGTTCATCTGGGGTCCGGAAATCGTTCCATCACCGTCCAGGGGGTATCCTGGGGGTGAAGATCGTTCGGTACCCGTGGTTGGGCCCAGTTCTGCTGTGTTGAATGCGGACCAGAAGCATCGGGAGCACAGGGAGGAGGGGGCTCGTGTCTCCGTGGCACAGAAGGCCCTCGAAAACCAAGTGGTTCACAAGGCATGGGTGGTTGGAAGGGAGGTGGGTCTCGGACCCTTTGAATCCAGTCATCAGGCATTGACTCAATATCATCCCAATCTGTATCAGACCATCACTCTGGAGTTCTCCTCGTTTCTGAGGACGGAGACCTGCGATTCATGTCGCAAGTGGGAGAAACAGTACGAGTGGATGACATCGGCGAAAACTTGTGTCCCCTGCTGGGCCAGTCGGGTGCGGTGTGAGGTGGACAGAGTGCCGGTTGTCCAAGGGGCAGCTGCGAGGAAGCGGGGGCAGGAGGAGAAGGATGTTCCTGAAGTGTCTTCTTCTAAGAGGTCTAGGGTGGATGTGGTGATCTCTCCTCCCCCGAAGGTTGGCTGTGCGGAAATCGTGGCTGCCCTAGGGTTGATCTGGGGTGCTCTGAACGGTATGGACGCCCATCTTCAAGCTCTTGGAGCAGATGTCAAGCGGCTGTCAGAAGCTTCTGAGATGCAGAACGCCATCTAAACCAATAATCGAGGTCGTCCAAAGTGGAACTGCTGGTGCGGTGGTCTTGCTCTGGCTCCTCATGCAACGGGGGGTTGGACGGAATTAGTTCCAGGTGTGGAGGATGTGACGCCTAAGGTGGGGTGGTCCATTAATCCGGTCGATCTAGTGTTGGGGCTGAGTGAGGAAGGAAAGGGCAAGGGGGTGGATTTGTTCCACCATTACGATCCTTCCGATCCTAATCCTAATCATCCTCTGTTCTACGGCGATGAATAGGGTTGTTCATAATTGTTTGAAAATAATATCATTGATGGTTCGTGGCTAGATTTGTGGTGGTCATAGCGGTCGAGGTGGTCTTGGTCGTGGTTGTCATAGTGTCGTCACTAGGACAGGGTCGGAAAACTCGGGGGTGTCCTGCAAAATGCGAGTTTGGCAGTAACTATATCAAGGTTTTAGTGAATTTAACATGTTATCAACAAAGGTCTAGGCTAAGCAAGAGATCTACAAGTGGTACCGCTTGTCTAAGGGGCGGTACGGTTTTTGAGAGTCACGATTTCCTGAGTGGAAATTTCTCGGGGGTCGAATTTGAGCGCTACAGCTCGGGTACCAAGAATCAGTTCGGACATAGGCTAAACAAAGTAGTACTCAATACCCTATTGATCATTGGATCGCGGTGGGTGAGCGTGTGGTGTCCGGTAACTAGAATCCGACGGATTTTCAGAGGGTCACAGTTGAAACTTATCGATAGATGGTCACAGGTGTTCGGGAACTGAAGAGAGTGGATGCGTTGTTTGTTTTGCTTTGTGGGCGCTGTTGACTTGTTCAATGCAAATGACTGGCACTGGAGCCAGAGGCCTGTGCCTAATCTTTGGATTCTGAGGTGTCCGATGCTTCAGATTCCTCCTCGACTTCTTCTGCTACAGAGGCTGCACGTCCTTGGGTGACCGTAGTAGGGGATCTCGGGCATTCTTTGGCTGTGTGACCCGATCTACCGCAGAAGAGGCAGAGGTTTGGTTCGAATCAGCATTGGCGTTCTTGTGGCATAAGTTTTCTGTCTTTCCCTAATCTGGACGATAGGTCCATGGTAGTCCTGCTGCCACTGGACGGTGTTGCAGGTTGGCCTACATTGGCCGTCTTATTGCCTGTGTTAGGGGTGGAGTACAAGTTCACGGAGGTTCTTCCTCTATCGTATGGGCGGTCGAAGTTCCGGTTTGAGGCAGATTCTCTGGCGACTTCTGATCGATGTTCCCAGTAACAGGCATCAATGGACTAGGACAGGAGGTGGAGTTGGAGTAGAAAATGTGGTTTTCCTACTCTAGAGATCTCGTCCTTGATCCTCCTGGGAAGTCTGTTGTAGAATTGCCGACGGAGTGCAGTGTCACCCCAGAGGACACAGGTGGCTAGTCGGTTGAATTTGACTACATAATTTGTGATGCGCTGGTTGTCACGCATGCGGAGGTTTTTGAGGTCCGCTTTGGCCTCTCCTTCTGGGTCATGGGGTCCAAAGTTGGTCTTGAGTTCAGAGACGAACTTGTCATAGTTGTAGAGCCAGTCTGGCTCGTCGGGGGCGGTGAGGGCTGGTTCAAACCAGTCCAGGGCGGTACCAGTCAGGTACGATAATACATAGGTTACCTTGGTACTGTTGGAGTCGAAAGTGTCAGGGCGGTCATGGAAGTTCAGCATACACTGCACTAAAAAGGCTTGTAGCTTCCTCGAATCGGATCTGTCGAAGGGATCCGGGTCTCGAACCTTGGTAGCACGGGGGGCTGATCTTCTAGGGGAGGCCAGATTACTTGCTAACATAGCAATGGCCTGGGTGAGGTTGGGCACATTGTTTGGCCCTATAGCAGGGGCTCCTCCTGGTAGTGGAGGGGGTGGTGCTGCGGCGGGTGGTACGGGGTGGGGCTGGGTGACGGGCGGTGGTGCAGCAGGTGGTGGTACGGTGAGAGGTGGTGCAACGAATGGTGGTATGGCCTGTGGGGGGGGCAACGTGCGGTGGTGGTGCAAATGGTGGTAATACGAAAGGGGGAGATGCGAGGTACAGGGGTACCATGGATGATGATATGGATGTGGTCGGTACTGCTGAGGATGATCCTGAACTGGAGGGCATCTCCGGGGGTGACGGTTGGTTGGTCACTGGGGGGTTCACGAGGAACGGGTTGGTCATACTCGAGCATGGGCGTAAGTCCGTGTTCGAGAATCCAGAGTCTGAAGAGGGTTCTGGGGGGTGCGTGGGGGTCTGAGGCATCTGAAAACTTGGTCCAGGGATGGGTAGTTCTCAGGGGACAGAAGCGTGGCAGGCAGACGCCTGGGTGATTGTCTGTAGGGCTTGCGAATACGTGATTGGTCTTGAGCCCATGACGATCAGGAGTGTGAGTACGAATACACTGTTAAGTCCGCGTGTCAGGTGCTTAGCTAGTAGTTCCGAAAGGGCTATCCGGGTTAGCATGGAGGTCTGTAACGGGGTCAAAGACTGAGAACGGGAATCAAATGGACTACAGATGGAGACGGAAGCGCCGGGAGCTTAGGGTTGGTCGTGGATTGGTTCAATCCGGTCACTGAAGTGTTCGAGGTTGAAGGGACTTGGCTTCAACTTATGTGTTGCGCCCTCCTCAATTGTCTGTCCCTAATTTTGGAAAGGAGACGGGAGTTTACCGGAAATGAATCGGAAACTAGGTGGTAGACTAAGTCAATATTTGTACTGGCAAACAGTCCAGTCGACTGGGAGACTATATACATGTGACTATCCTTGTACTATCTTTGCTGGTCATAAAACAAGGAGAAAGGGAGTACAAGGGGTCAATATAAAAGAGAAAACAAGGGAGTGAGGTACGCCATGGTCCTGTGGGTCGGTTATCAAAGTATTGAGTCCTCGGTCAGAAATGGACTCGGGGATGGTGTCTCGGTCGTGACGGGAACAGGCACAGGAACACAGTTTCTCGGATGGACGTGTCGGGAATGGGAACTACAGAAAACAATCCTTCATCCTTTCGGTCGGAAAGGTCTCAGAACAGAGGTGGGTGGTTGTGGGGGTTAGTGTGGTTGTTGAAAGCATGGGCTATAACATCCTGCCTTCACCCATGTCTGGACTGGAGCAGGATATTAAAGTGGAAGTCTCAGAGCAGGTGTGTGCCTTCCAAGCCAAATGTGCCGAAAAGATTTTCTTGTTGAAGGCAGAAGGGGTGCAGAAACTGGAGGCCACCTAGAAGGTCAGAAAAATCAGAGGGCCAAAGTCTGAAGGTTGGAGGAAAAGGCAAAGGGGGTGGAACAAAGGAGGAGGAGGAGGGAGGAAAAGGATCGAGCCGTGGAGTGGGATGCAAAGGCTCTGGAGCTTGACCTCCTGGCCAGTCAGGCGGCTGAAGATATCGAAGATGTACCATCTTGGGGGGGTTTCATTGTCCTGTCAGGGTCCAAGGATGGGGATGTTGCATGACAGGAGACCGAGTCAGATGAATCCTCGGATAGCAGTGTCCCCTCAGATTAGAGTCTGTCTTCTCATCTATGGGGGGTAATCCAGGGGGTGGAGAGGATGTCTCTATTGTGCCTGTGGTTGGGGCAAGCACTGCTGCGAGGGATGTAGAGAGGAAGCGTCAGAAACATCTTGAGAAGGATGCCCAGATTTCGGGGGGACAAAGGGCCTACAAAAATCAGGTGGCTCAGGATGCGCAGGTAACTGGGAAGGAAGTGGGTCTTGGACCCTTTGAGTCCAGTTGCTGGGCACTGATTTGTCATCATCCTGACCTGTACCAGGTCGCTAACCCAGGGATTCCCTCCTTTTTGAGGTCAGAATCCTGTGACAAGTGTCTTAAATGTGGGAAACCCTGTATGTAGACCACATTGGTCAAGACTTGTTTCCCCTGTCAGGAGAGCAGGGTGAGGTGCAAGGTCGGTAGAGTACCAGTTGTTAAGGGGTTGACCTCAAAAAAGAGGAGGTGGGAGGAGAGCGAGGTTCCTGAGGTATCCTCTTCAAAGAGGACGAAGGTTGAAGTGGTGGTCCCTCCCCTTCCAAAGGTCAGGAGTTCCGCAAACAGGGATATCCTGAAGGAAATCAGAGATGGTATTTTCACTCTTGGTGCCAACTTAAGGAGGCTGTCAGATGCCTCCGAGATGTGGAACACTATCAAGATGGATGGTTGGGATCATCTGACAAGTGTGTGGAGGCATGGTGGTCTAGTCCGGAGTCATCTGGCGGTGGTGACAGTTGACTCTGGCATGTGGTATGGGGAAGGCAGCCTCTAAGAGGAAGAGGACTCCCAGGGAGATGGGTCCAGCACATGGTGCAGAAGATATGACACCCAGAGCAGGGTGGTCTATCAAACTGTCGGACCCAGTATGTGGTGTAGAGAGTTTGGCACCTGTGATGGGGCATCCTACTGAAGAGGTGGTTCCAGGGGTTGTGGTGCTGACGGCGGGGCTAATTCCTGAACTGGTGGTCCTGGTGCCAGAGTTGAGCAGTGGAGGAGACATGAAGGGAGTGAATTTGTTCCGTCAGCTGGATCCTTCCAATTTTGATCTGGAGCATTCCTTGTTTTATGGTGATGACTGATAGTGCTTGTTATATTTGATTTGGAATTAATGGTGTTTTTTGTGTCAGAGGCTTGGGGGTCATGGTCAGTGTAGCTATGGTGGTCATGGTGGTTGTGGTGGTCATGGTGGTTGTGGTGGTCATGATGGTTGTGGTGGTCATGGTGGTTGTGGTGGTCATGGTGGTCATGGTGGCCATGGTGGCCGGTTGCCGGTTCATCGCTTGGATGGTGGTGGCATCAATGGGATTTGGAGAATGTCCTGCAATTCGTGTCTCGGTTTGAACCATGTCAATAGTTCAGTTCATATTAACATGTTATCAAAATGTTCTAGTCTAAGAGAGAATCTACACATGGTACCATTAGGGAAATGCATGGGTTAGGCCAACCCGCATGGGTCACCAGGTCAGGTGTCCTTGGGTGCGGGTGCAGGTCAGGCATGAGCACCCGTGACCCAGGCCCAACCTGGGGCATCAACTCCGACATGAATGCAACTTATGCATACACACACATACTGACATGAACACAATGCCCCATACGTGCACGTGACACCACGAACACAACCTATGTGATGTATGCACACATGCCACCACAAATGCAATGTATACGCACATGTTGCCACAAATGCAACATATGCGCACATGCCGCCACAAATATGATATAGGCACACACGCTGCCACAAACATGACATATGCACACACACTGCCACAAACACAATGTATGCACACGTGCTGCCACAAACACAATGTATGCACATGTGCCACCACAAACACGACATACATACATGCGCTGCCATGTACATGACATATGTGATGTATGCACATGTGTTGCAACAAATGTGATGTACATGAAGTATGTGCATGTGCCATGACAAACTGTCAAGTCCACGTACCGAGACCCATCCGCCGGCAGTGCCGACCGAGCAATTATTCTATATCCACGACCAAGTGCCCGCATTGCCTGCATAACACTTGGTGTGCTGGTCCCGGCTTGGCACATTCGCCATCCACACTCCTCGGTTCGTTTCACCTTGGGACTCCCTGTCCTTATACTATCTTTGGATGCGACCCCATTGTTTTATATTCAGCCACTCCCTATTGTCCCATTTCGAGTCATGATCCTATTATCTTGTCTTTTATTGTTCTATCCCCGCTTTGCATTCCTTGTTCTAATTTTGTTCGTTGTGGACAACGACCACATGCTGTCACGACCATGCATCGTGCTTTGACTTACTCGGTAGTACCAACCAACCAACCCCCATTCACATCACTCCACGGCGTACGGTTTCGGTTCGGTACACCCGGTTTATCAC